>UELX01000148.1:0-117493 GCA_900480035.1 Eupelmus urozonus | reverse complement strand
ACAGTCTGTTACCGCTTTACAAAAAGTTTGGTAATTTTTACAGAAATTTTCGTAAATTTTACAGAAATTTTTTCTCCTTGTAGTTATACACGTGTGTAAAGATAAATGTATCACAAATAATAAATGAACCATGTTTTGCCAGTATCCTATGCATTCGCCAAATAATGCTAATAACTTCGATATTCACGCGGTTACTATTCTCCGCATCGTTTTCTCTCATCAACATATTTCCCTTTTCAGTCCCGAGACAGGATTTCAAATGTTAATACCACCGCGATAAGCTACAATCAATACGCTCGCGTTCATTAAACCATCAGGCTGAACCCTCCAACCACATGGTTGGGGCCGTCTCTTCATCTTCATCATTCTCCATCCCCCTCCCCCCGTTCCCACCCAGCTCTCTTCATTTCTCGTGCGTTCATCTCTCTAAGAAACGTTCCGTGCTTGCCCGGCTTTCCTCTCTCTTCTTCTCTTGGCGCGCACTTAATCGGCGCTCAATTAATTGTTTGCTCCTCGTCATATATACTTTCCGCCCGCGGAGCGCGCCGTCTACTTAGCCTCGCGGGCCACGCGGCGGCGCGTCTACTTAGCGGGCGCGCGCGCGCGCAGTTCGTAAGTTGTTTCATGCGCGGCTCTTTATATATATATGTATCTGGAAGAGGCGCCAAGCCGGCCGAGCTGCGGTATTATAGGTATATACGCGGTCGCGCTCGATTCATGCGAACATTCGCAATGGGGGCCATTAGCCGTAATTATCCGACGTGAAGATATAGCCCGGAGAAGTGAGCCGAAGATACGACGGGGGGAGAGGAACGATGGAATGAGAGAAAAATCGATGGAATGTGAATGATGACAGGGCAATGCCGGTGCGGCAGAGAAAGAGCCGAGATTTATGGAATGGAGGCTTTTTTTAAAGAGTGGGATGACCTTTTGCGATTGTCTTTTGCTAATGTAATGGATCGGTTGTAGTGTTAGAAATTGGGATCTAAAAGTAAGGGAATAATTATAGTTTATAAATATAATCGAAATGATATTTTGATATAAGCATGCGTTCTATTCTGAGTTTATTAAAACTATACAGTTAGTGTCTGTTTTAGATTACTAGCTACTTGAAACTGAATAAAAAGGTCTTAAAAGACTTTGAATAAAATTTCTATATATATATCTGAAAGTATTACAGAGATTTAATATATACCTATCATCAACACATGCATAATTGTCAATTTTTAACGTTATTAACGTTACGCGCGTGCTCAGTTCCTGAGATAATCACGTAACATCTTTAATTCTTGGCTTAACATCAGCCGATCATAACTTTTTTATAGGAAGAAACAGAGATTTCTAAATAATTTGAAATGCGATATCATCAGCCAATACATATGATATCCCATAATACTTATAATAATCCATATGAAAAATATTCTTCTAAACATTCTCCACAGTCAAAGTTAAAAGTTCGCCAGGAGCCGCGCGTGGGTGTTCCTCGACTCCTCGCTACCTGTAACAGCTCACAGCTGCGGCGGTCGCATCTCGCACTCGACTCCCTTTGCAGTAGGAGACGGGCCGCGCTGCGTTAATTTATTCAAATTACTGCCGGGGTGGCAAGAGAAGGACAGACTGCGCGCGCGCTCGGCTCGCGCATTGTCGGATGCTTTGCGTTATTTATCGCCGAGGCTGCAGGAGAACGCGGCGTTATGTGTATAGGAGAGGCGCTGGCACGCGAAGAAGCTCAGCTGCACAGTGTGCATTTAAAAGTTGAGAAAAAAAAAAGGTACTTGGGCTTAGTGGACTGCTTTTGATCGCTGCCTCTCTTGTTTTTTCTCTTTCAGGTCCGAGCAAGGTCGTTAGGGCGAGCGGCTGAGTGGTATAAGCAATGCTCAGTTTGGCACGTTAAGTGCAATTAAGGGGATCGCTGTGGTGTTAACAGGCCACTGGACTTTTTCTGGCACTATTTAGGTATGTTGGTTTTTATTGCTCTTTGTTCCTAAGCTTTACTCACTGTGAGTAAGAGAATGATTATTTTTTTGCATGCAAACTCATAGGATGAAGTGAAAACTTTCTTACTTACTAAACATGTGCGTGTGTGTCCATGTCAGTTATCAACAATGTTTTATAATAATTTTTAGATATTAAAATTTTAAAAATATTAAAAATTATTACCTATAATAAGAAAACTGATCTGATTGATTTATAACATCATTACTACAGAGTAATTAATTACCAATAGAAACTTTATATTATACAAATCCTTGCTATATTCTTGGTAATAATGCGTGAGTTATAAGGCAAGGCATCAACGAGCTTTTTCTTTTTTCGAGGTTTTTATATATTAATACTAAAATAGTTTCAAAAAGAATAAGAGTCGCGCAGGATTAGATTTTTACTTATTCTAGACTTATGATCGCGCTTCTTTTCCCAGGCTAAGGGCCTGTAGCAAAAAAGCTTACAAACGTCAGCGACATTACGTTAGCACCACCTGCGAGACACACGCTGTGGTTTTACTTCTTAAAAAAATGAAAAAAGTAATTTTTCTTTCTTATTTTAGATTTTTAACGTATTGAACCTTTTTTAAATCCTTTAATTTTACTTATTTTTTTTTTATATATTTGTATACTCTTCGGTGTTTGTTATAGGCTAATTTTACAGTTACCATTATAATATTTTAGTATTATAAGTACTATAAATTTACTTTCACAGGTAAATGAACATAATAGAAAAAATTAATTTTTTTATTGAACGCATCATGAGTAACAAAATAAAATACGTACAAAATAATACATATTTTTGTCGATTCAAAGAACAGAAAATTCAAACTTTTTGTTTTTTGACCCTATGGTTTTATAATAATTTTATTATTTTTTAATTGAAATCAAATTGTAATAAAATCGTATCAGATCACTTTTTCCAAAACATCTTTAAAATTTTCTTTTTGTTATGTGTTCTTGGTCGGTTATTTAATATTTTATAACAGTTTTAATAATTGAAATTACTTAAATATCGTGAAAATGATAAAAAAGAAATTTCAAAAGAAAGTCTTATATTGTAAGTTGTTATCCTGAATCACCATAAATTTGATTTATAAATTATAATTATATTATATAATAATATACTTATTTGATACAAAAATAATTGAATAAATATTATAATATTTATATATACTATAGTATTTCTTCAGAATAAGTGTAAATCATTTACCATTCTATTTTTGCAATAATAGCTAACAATTATTGATATACAAGCACTACGTCTTATTTTCATGATTATAGTTTATCTAATCTATTGAAACATTCAACATTGAACTTTGCAAAATTTAACTTAGTTGAGAGCTGTATCTGCTACGAGTCGTGTGTACAAATAATGTATTGTAGTGAAGTTGTATTTATATTAAAATTTACTTTTATACTTGTATTTTAACCTGCGTGATCTTACAATAACAGATTTAAAGGTCAATAAAATATTTATTGAAATAAGTAAACATTGAAATTATTGCCTTAAATTAAAAATTCTGTTCTTACTTTAAAAGATTTGATTAAATAATTATTTAATAATCTCTTAAAAATAATATTATATTCATAAGTTAAAATTAAAAAACAGTTAAACAATGGGCGCAGCCGAAAGCGTTCCTGTGACCTCAAATGATTCGAAAACAGTAACAGAAGACTTTGCTTCCCTTCTGGGCGATGAGCAGTTCTGTGACGTGACGATTCTCTCCAATGGCGAAGAATATCGTGCCCACAAGGCTATTTTGGCTGCTCGTAGTTCAGTATTTGCTGCAATGTTTAAACACTCAATGATCGAGAGTAATACAAACGTTATTCAACTGGATATCGAAGCCAAAATACTAAAGGAGACTCTAAGATACATTTATGCAGGTCGCGTTGAAAATTTGAAAGACGTTGCTGCTGAACTGGTAAAGATAGCAGACCAGTTCATGCTGGATGGATTGAAGAAAATGTGCATTGATTCATTGTGTCAGAATGTAACTGTGGAAAATGCAATTTCAACGCTAAAGATCGCTGAATTATATCAGATCGATGTTTTAAAAATGCGCGTCAAAGAATTTATTCGCGACAATGTTCAAAGTGTGATTGAGACACAACCTTATAGGACGTTAGTAAAGGTAGGGCCTAGACATCTTTTGGATGAACTTTATCGCGATTTAGCAGCCAATTTTAAAAGTAAAAAATGAAGTGATAAATTAGATTTTACTGGTCACACATTGACTCAATTACCGAATAATGATTATAGTGTATTTCGTACAAATTTTTTTTATATACAAATATTTACTAGACATATTATTCATGTACTCACTGTTTCGATTATCTGGAACACTTCCAAACATACACATTTTGAATGTCAATAAACAACTGGTTTTAGAAATACTCAGAAGTCTTTATAACTTATATACATTCAGTTTCTTGTGAAAATATTTTTTATAAAATAATACAACAAAATTATACAACGTTTATTTATATATTATGAGTATATACAGAATCTTTTTTTATAGATTTTTTAAATTTGCTTATTTCTTGTATTTGTAAGGAATAGGATTACTAGTAAAACTTAAAAATCTTCTCATGTATATTGATGTTATTGATTATTATTTACTAATTATTTTAATATAATTTAATAGACGGTAACGGCAACGGACAAGAATATTTATTGAGAAGTGATTATATTTTTTTTAAAAATTAAATAATTTCTGAAATAAAACACAAATTAAATATAAGGTAAATTCCATAAAATTAATAATTATGAGAAACTCATTATACAATAAAAACACATGAAACTCACATTAACTATTCACAAATCCACTTTTATTGTACAAAACATATCACGCTACAAATAGGTTACAAATAAACATACACAGACGTTGCTGTACAAAAAAAAAAAAATAGTAAAACAAAACTCCCTCTCCATCGATCATTTAAAAAAACCGACATAAATAATGCTTCGTCATCGACGACAAACACGTGTATTTTGATCTCCGAAGTCGCGCTCAGCACAGCCGTCGTGACGATATGCGCATGGGTTCGCCAGCTCTGGAGGATTTGGAGTGGAATTGGAAACACATCGCCACGACGCGCATGAGCGCTACGTTTCATCTTTTTCTTTTTATTATTTATTATATTAATTACATCGAACGTTACAAATGTTTCACGAGTACTCCCGCAGGCGTTTAATTCAAACCGTTGCTTGTGACCACATCACTTTTTTTTTAAGTAACAACGTGAGTTTTCCATCACATAATTTCTTTATCAATTGAAACAAAATATTTTAACAATTTTTGTCATATAACATAAAAATAACATTTTAACAATTTTGATTTTTATATATATACATAATTTTTAAAAATTTACGTAAAACAATAGATATTTTTTGTTAATATAATAAGTTATTATAATAAAGTTAGTAATGTAAAATACAAAATAAATTTTTTTATGCTTCAAAAATCACATACAGTAAATCATGGCATGTATGTTTTCATTATTATTCAAAAATATATCTCATTTAATCGCAGACTCTTCATGCTAACGGTTCGAAGTATCGCGTATACATACGAATAATTACACAAAGGGGCTTACCCTAGAAACGTTTGCAAAGCGTTTTCCATCATCGTCATCGACGTCATCGCCATATGAAATCAGTATCTTTATCTTCGTGTAAACAACTTGGCAAACGATCATCTCTAAATTCGTAAAACCGAAGCACAAACCAATATATATACGCTGTATATATATAAAACCTCAATAAATTCGGGAGCTCGACAATCATTTCGATTTTCTCTTATTTAGTTCGAAAAGAAAAAAACATTTCAGAGCATATAAAAATAATCAGCGGTCCATTAAGCATACAGACATAATTCAGATCGCGGAATCCCATCTGCGATGGTTTTTCGCGACGCGTGATTTCTTCTCGTTCCTTTTCTTGCTCGGATGGCTGCGGCGTTTCTCTTATATATTGGCCTCTTCGAGGTGCAGAAAAAAAGAGTGCACTTTTTTTTGTGTTTGCATAAACGAGAGAGAGCGGGCTGAGGGGGAAAAAATGAAAGGTCCGCCGAGAATCTTGAGACTTATTGGCTTAGCGGCCCCAACCTAGAGTGCCGTTTCTTACGAACGACTGGAACTGCTGCGCGGCTCCCTGTAACATTGAGACAAATTGCTGAAGGACTCGAAAAAGTTGCCGGGATTCCTGGGCTACCTTTATTTATGCTCTGTTTTCGACTCTAGCTTCCTGTAAACAGGAATCTTTAACGAGATCGCGCGACGGGCAGAAAAAAAGGCTTGTATCGTGGGGAGTGCACATTTTTCGATCCAGTTTTTGCATTAAGGATTATCGATAGGTATAGATGTAAATATTGAATTTTATTACCATACTTTGTTTTTTAAATGTTACCAACGTACTAAGCAGTAATCTATATTAACAACGTACTTTTTGTAGCTTCTAATAATCATAAAATATTTTGATATGTTTATATAGGTAGTTGTGACGTAAAACTATTTTCATTTGCTTACTTTTTGATGAAACAACATTTCTGTTTGAAATATTTTATGTTTTTAGTGCTAGTAAGGTGCTTCTTACTTTTATAGATTTTCTAAATTTAAATGTAAAGGCTATAGACAAAGAATATTTATGTGCAGAAAATGTGCTAATTTTTTTTTGAAGTTCTAAATAAGCTATTAGTGCGCTAAGCATTCACGTAAGTAAAGAGAAATAGTGAAGTAGAAAAATGTTCACTTTACTTACACGTGAAGATTAAAAGAAACTACTTTCTGTATCGGAAAATAGTAATTATGATTTAAAAGTTGTGAACTGCGTTTTGATAATTGTTAAGCAGTGCAAATATTGAATAGAAATTTCTTACTATGCATAGTTTATAGTTATTTTTAGTTCTAAAGAAATAGATATCAAAAAGACAACTAAATTATGACACAATATTAGATTAGAAGATGAAACGTATATAAAGAAAAATTACTTCACTCAAGTTTCTTGTTTTTTTTTTTTTAAATTAATCACATGACTAGTATACTATTACTAGTTATCCAGCTTGATAATTAATTTATTAATTTTTTTAAAAATTCTCTCCTTTTATATATCGAATATTCACGTAACAAGCTGCAAATATAATCTCTCAAGAATGACATTGCCAAATATCTATCTAACATCATTCAACAGCCAATGGTGCCAGTGCAAAAAACGCACAAGCGTCTCTACAATCTACTATATACACATCGTGGCATCGTCAACCTGATGTTCACATGGTGCTTATATAGGGACAGTGCTTGTAAACACACACACAATATACATATAAAAAAATTGTTGCAAGACAAAAAATAAAAATAAAGAAAATCAAGAGCATCTAGTGCTCCAACTGACCGTAATGGCAGCGCCGAGGAACTGACCGAATGCTCGGGTCACGCCGATCGCGGCGTTGACTACTTGGCTGCGAACCGTCCCCTGATCTCCCCCGCCGGCGGAGCCGCCGAAGTTGCTGAACAGCGGCGGGGGATACGTCGAGCTTGGGGGCCTGCGTCGTTGCGTCGTCGTCCGCCTTGTCGTCGTGCTCGTCAGTCGTACAGTCGTACTTGTCGGTTTAGCCGTCGTCTTACCGTGACTCTACGTAAGTAATGTTAAAAAAATTTTTAAGATTTTTTCTTTTCTTTGATTAATTGGTTTAGAACACACTAGTTGTTACGTTAATTCGTTATTCAAGTGTACCAATTGTTTCTTTGAGTTTTCACACGTGTTTTTAGGATGATGTTATTAAGGGGATGTTATCGGGTCTGAGTTTTATTATCGATATCGTGTTCCTTTGTGATGGGTTAGTCGTAACACTGATGTATCCGTAAAAATTTCGTTTTATATCCATGATATTTAATCGGGTATTAATTCATGTATTAATTTGTATAATTTACACTTAAAACTAAAATTTTGTGTGGTGTCTGGGTATAATGTAGTCGGTGTATACCTATTATTACTGTCAACTTTTGTAACACCTTATCATCGCACTAGTTAGTGACTTGATTCATGATAGAACCAAAATTCGAAAACATAATAAAATGTTTTTCTTCTAATTAATAATAAATTGATTTGATCAAATTTTTTATATAATATAAAAAATACATCGTTTAATTAAACTTGACATTTATATATAATCATTCAATAATTTGCAAAAAAAGTACTGAAGAAGCAGCTGATTAGGCATTTAAATACTCAATAGAATTAAACTTTAGCCAAAATATTAAAAAAGATTCATAAAACGTAAGTGCTTTTTGTTCCTTTGCTTTCGATTAGTTAGAATCATCACAACAACCGTAAGAAAAAGAAATAAGCACCGCAAGAGAAAAACATTGTTAGTGAAGTCTCTCCTCAACTATTAGTCCGCGAAGAAGAATGCACAAGTTAGTACTCAAAGAAAGTCAAATGCATCATCGCAAGTCCAGTAGTAAGAATGTTAAGAAACCAGCCGTCCGAGATAAATAAAAAAAAAAAAGAAAAAAAATCATTTAGCAATTAGCACAAGCGAGGAAAAACTCACGGGCTGCTGCTGAAGCTGCTGCAGGATCAAGTTGGACGGCGTGGAGGGCTCGATGCCCTGCGCCTTTAAAAAGGCGTTAAGCAGAGCCGCGTCATTCTTGTCGTTACCACCAGCCGTCGACAACGGCTGGATCTTGGCCTGGCCGTTCAGGATCGAGCGCAGGAACGCCTCGTCGTCCGAGTCGAGGACCGGCTTTTTCGTCGCGCTAGCTGCTGTTTTGTCCGAGGTGCCTGGAAAGTGTATAAACGGTTTTGGCGGGTGTCTGAGATCGTAAAGTATGGCGAGGCCTAATCTAGAAATCGTGCAGATTCGAAAGTGTTCAGAGATGGGAGAGCGCAAAAAATGGGCGACGGACAGTTTACGAGGTTGGCTTAGCAAGTTTATCGGTTTGGAATTTGGACTTTTGGGTGAGATGTCGTTCGAGGATGCACGCTGCGTGAGAAGTTCAGGGTGAGTGAACGCGGATTTACGAGGAATTCGAAGTGCCGAATTTGGGTGTAGTCATTATTCACGCAGTTCGGTGCGATATTGCTTTTAAATGATCACCTGTTAGGAGGAAAAGATACTATCACATGTTTAACATAAATATGTTCGGAAATAAAAAATGACCTCAAAATTCAAATAATTAAAAAATTTGGCTATATAAAAAACAACAAAAAACACATTATCATACATAATAAATAAGACTTACCGTCCGTCTTACGAGCAAGGTCCAGTAAAGCCGCTAAGAACTTAGCGTCATCTTCGGGAGAATAGGTGGTCGATGCTGGCTTCGGCCTCGGTGTTACCTCGACGGGCTTATCACCGGCACCAACTGCATTGACAATGGCAACTTTTTGACCGTTAAAGTCGACGGCGTTGTTAGATGATTGAATCGATCTCGGCGTATGACTCGACTGTAACGAGACAATTTGAGGTTCTGAAGCTGCAGTAGTAGTCGTCGTTGGCCTCGTCGTTGCTGGAACTACTTTTCTAGTCGGGGCTGGACGTCTGACCACGGGCCTTGGGGTTGTCACCGGTGCGAATGGGTTTCGTCCAAATAGGGATTGCAGTAAATTTGCTGCAAAAGCTGGATTAGATAGGTTAGCATAAAGCATCCGTATTGAAAATAGAATTTAGGTGGCTTAAATTCCTTAAATTTTTGTTTGATAATAATGTCAGAAAACTTTTTAAATTAAGAATATTAAAAATTAAACACTTCCGTAAAACACTCTTGTTTTCTGAAAAACTTACTTTCAGGTAAAAAATACAATATGAATTCATCATACTCATTACCACAATAAAAAACTTACCAAAAGGTCCAGAAGGCGGGGGTGGCGTGGTGGGCCTGGGCCTTCTAGTCACCGGCTTGGCAGTGATAATGACCGGCGCCCTAGTCGTTGGCCTTTGAGTGGTCGTAGTCGTCGTAGTAGTCGTCGTTGGCCTTGGCGTAGTTGTTGTCGTCGTCGTTGATGTTGTGGTGGTGCTTGGCGTCGTTGACGTTGTGGTCGTGGTGGTGGATGACGATGTGGTACCAGTTTCGACAAAACTAGCATAAGTCCTCACAGGTTTCCAGGTATAGGGTGGCGTGGTGGTAATAGGTCGCTTCGTCGTTGTGCTAAGGTCTATGACTATTGGCTGCGACGAGGTGGGTCTGTAGTCCTTGTCACCGGTGAGCGAGTTTGGCGAGGCGTTGGACGGATGGATAGCCTTCGGCGAGCGCGTCGGGCCGCCGTTGGACAGGGTTTTGCCGAGCGCGAGAGACAGGATCTGAGAAGTAGTAAGTGTTTTTATTTATTAGTTGGATTTTGAGGAAAAGTTTGTTGTTAATAAAATGGTAAAAGGTTGTAGTTAATTTAGTTAAAACGAAGCACAATCGTTTATAAAATTGTTTGTAAGTACATTTTAATAATAATATTACTATCTATTTTTAGATTGCTGTATGAAATAAATAAATATTTTAGATATTTAGCTATACTTATAATAAATATATGTTATCGATATTTTAGTTGGTTTTTATTTTGATCCAATTTGTATTTAATATATTTTGGAAATTTTTTCTATAAATTTTTTCTACAACTACTGAACCTAATCTAAGATATATTAACTATTCAGCTGGGGCGTGGAATTTGTAGGCGTGACCAATTAGTTCTTGGGGCTTAAATTGATTTTTTGTATATAAAACATGGATCGCCAATACATTATGCATCGAATATAGATTAAAATCTATTAGCGCCATATTTATACATTTTTTAAGCTGAAAATAAGCAGAAAAATATTTGTTTCGGTAACAGGATGCGATTGATACAAAACAGCATAAAATCCGGCAATAAATATTACTTTAACTCAATGAACCAAATTTATTATACATTTTTTGTGGTTTATCTCTTTACATGTTTACACAATTTGTATCAAATTTATTATCATATGAAATATTTGTATCTGAACTAAATGAAAATTAGTATTATGCTATTTATGTTGCTCTTTTTTATTATATATATTATTCAAAGTGTTCCATCATTTATTTAAATTGGTCACTTCTTTACAAACGATTAGTCTTTTAATATTTTTTACCGTACCAACCCAAGTCAATAGTGTACTTGCCCAAGGATCTAGTCGCACTAAAAAGAGGAATTAAAAATATTTTCTTACAAAAAAAAAACGATTAAAACTAGTAAAGTTTAAAATTTTGTTTAATACTGTAGGCTTATGCGTAAGCTAAATGTTGAAATTATATTAACACCGATTTAAATAAAGCCTAAAATAAAGCCTTAGAGTAATTGAAAACTAAACATTTACAGAGCGCGAAGTACCTTGTCATATATAAGGGCAAAACACTACGACAAAATAAAAGAAACCATTTTTTTAAATCTGGGTTTTCGATTGCTCAACGAAGTATCAAACTAGTTTTACTGTCGTCTTGCTTACGAGCCATATTAAAAAATCAATGAACCTTTTAAACCTTCCAGATAATATTTTCATATTCATTCCTTCATAGTGCATTTATAATTTCACAGAGTGAATAGCCCCTCGCACTTGCCTCTCACCCGCATCTCCACAACTCGTTGTCCATTCTCAGCGCGTGCGCGCAAGAGAGAGAGAGGAAGAGAAAGAGCAAAGTGCGCGCGTGTACTTTATAATTGGCCGCGTGTGTCATCGAGCTCGCGAGCTTCTCAAAAAGAAGGAATACCCGTCGAGGCATAGCTGTACAAGCTGCGCGCATACCTTTACGCGTACTCTGCGTGGCTACACGCGCGCCGCTCTATACGAATATTTAATCCGCGCAGGCGCGAGCTTGTCCAGGCGATTTTCAAAGGATCGCGCGCTCGCCGCAAAAAATGCAAACGACCGGCGGCTGATTTTCGCTCGCGCCTATACCCCCACGGTATTTTTCTAGACTCGTGTTCCGGACCGTGTCGCTCGCGCATTTTTCTGGCAATTAATGAAATAACTGGGATTTCGATCGTAAATCTCGGGAGGGCCACTGTGGTAATGCTGCTGATTTTTGTGCAAGCGATGGGATGTTGGTAAACATCGGTTTCGTTATTTTCGTGCGTTTGTCGCTTTAAAATAAATATAAGCTGTTTTTGAGATATAAAAAAGAAAATATTTCGTCTTTTTAAAGGATTATTATCTCTATCTAAATCAAGGTTCTCCATTTCAACTGATCATCTTCTTTAATTATATCTTTCTTCTTTGATCATCTCTTTTTTAGAATATGACCTTTAATTAACCTTCAAATTCGAACTCTATGTTAAAGTCAAGGTTACTATTGCAAATTACTCATAAGCCACTAGTTCCTTAGAATATCTTAACTTGATATTAAAGCTTTAATACAAAACTTTGCCTACTTTATTGAGAGTGCTAGTCACTTAAATTGTAACACCTTTTATAAAATTAAATGATTAATCAACAAAACTTTATTCAATAAACATACAAATCAAAAAGAAAAGAAATAATTAAATCTTTCTGAAATCAATTATTTATAAATAAAAAACTTTTTTTATTAAACTATTATAAGTTTTAATAAGGTAAAAAAACTAGTTTCACTAAATGATATAATAAAAAGTAAAAACCTGCTTTTTTACCTAATTGATACAAAATTCAACGATGTGTTTTTAATAATTGCATATCTATTCTAATAATTAACTTGACTCATCTACAATTCGTTATTTTAACAACTTCAATAATAAGCATGCTGAAAAACATCAATAATCCAAGAAACAAAATTGTATGCACATAAATCGTACTCAAATATCGAGAACTTGACGTGGAATATCATTAGTGCTCCTATGCAAATAGCATACACAGTAGTAATTGCCGGGACCAACTCTACGCTCGCTCGCAATTATGTGAAGAAGAAACATAGCTGCTCGCATCTTCTTCGTAACTTCGGAATCGCGTCATCGATTATTTTCTCTCTCTCTGTGTATGTCTATCGATTTCAAGCGGGCAATCGTGACTGAGCTGCCGCGCTGGTTATGCGCGTTGCGAATTTGCATGGACGGGAGAAGAAGGAGCGCATCGCAAAAGGAGGGAGAAACGCGCTGGTAGCATGGATAAATTATAGTCAGAAGATTGAGAAACGCAGAGGGACCGGGCTATTGTTTATCAGGGAGAAGAAGGAAGGATTGTGGAGAGAAGGTGTGCGCAGTGTGGAATGGGGATTTGCTTGGATCCGAGAAATAATGATGATGTCACCATAGGGATTATTCTCTAGTAACATTGATAGAGTGTCATTATACATGTATTAATTCATTATGAGTATAATTAATACATCGTATAAAAGTTTCTTAAAATTATTAATTAAAATAAAAATTATCACTTTTATTCAAATAATTTTCAGATATTCATAGTTCAATCTGTTCTGTTATACACAAAAGTAATGACTCTTTAAGTAATATATCAGTTTAAATAGGGTATCAAAATTATTTGTTATAATTTTATAGGAAAGGTAAGTATGTAATATAAAAGGTAAATCTGCTTTTAATTAATTCGCAAGTGTTTGCAATTCTAAAATTGTATGTAATAACTGTTGTGATAATTCTAAAACTCATTTAGAGTCTGTTTAATCGTGCCAACATCTATGTTCACATACTTCTTTACAATGTTCTAATTAAATTAAAAATTCAAGTTTTACGCTAACTAAATTTATTCAAATGTTAAAGAACGGGTGTATTTGCAATTTATAGAATAACCACAATCACATAGCGTTGCAACATAAAGAATCTATAAAAACACGTAATTCAAAAAACAAACAGACCGTAATTATCATGCACGCAAAATCCTTTGTATCCATTGTAAAGACGCATTTATGAATGACTATTAGCACGGCACGCTCCAAAACTCGGGTATGATTGCGTATACGAGCATCGCAGGAAATCGGCTATGCAAACACGCACAGCCGGGATTATACCCCCTCGAGCCTCTTTTTCCACGCCGTTCCTTTTGCTCCTTTTTTCAGTGTGCGTGAGAAACATTGCGCTCTCGGTGCGAGGCGCCATGCCCCCACTCTGGGAGCAATTAATAATGGAGGCGACTAGAGCGCGAAATAAGAAACAAGCATCGCGTCTGACGTACTAAAGCGTACGAGTTAGGGCAGCCTTGAGTGCAATGAGCAATGAATACTTATAGTGATGTTTTTTCATTCGTGTTAATTTTGCTCTGTATGTACTCTGTCAATTGCATTTTGTTTCGTTCTTTGTTTCGAGCATTTTAAAACGATTTTATATAAAGATTTTGTATAGAATAAATACATTTACGAGTTCAAGTTAAGCTGACAATTACAACCTATACTCTTACCTTATTGGCCAGCAGCTGCTCTACTTCCGTGAGCGTCTTCGGCGTTCCCTCACCCGGACTTGGTTTTTCTAGCTGTAACCAGATGTTTGAGATTTCAGAATGACTTATACAAATTATTTACTAAATTAATTATCAACTTATAAAAAAACTAGTTATCAAAACTCTTTTAAACGATGATAAACCAATTTATGAACACTTACCAAAGCATTCAAGAACGCCAGATCATCAAAAGTCGTACCGAACGCATTTGGGTTCATTGTTATTGGATTCAACGTAGTCGTCTGAGAACTTGCCGTTGGTGTCTGGGTCGTTGTCGTGGTTGTTGAAGTTTGCGTAGTCGGAGCCGGTGTGGTTGTAGTAGTAGATGTGGACGATGTAGTTGCTTTTGTTGGATTATTTATCAACGAATTTATGGTGCTCGACACTGGACTGAAGATTTCCACTTGATTATTTACTGGGCGCGCTGACACTATGGCTGCATTGGTATCATCCTTTATAAAAAATAAGAACAAAATTAAAATTTATCGAATAAAAATAATAAAAATAAAGAATAGCAAGTGTGATTCTTAACAGAAGTCTAGATTATTAGTATGGTGCAATACAAAAGTGCAGTGCAGTAAAATAAATTCATTTCATATAATAAAAGTGAGGGATAAAGTGAAATTAAGGATGTCTAATCAAAAATTAAATTTTGAGGAAAGCTATAGAAACAAGTGCTAATTTTTCTATGACTATAACATTAGAATGCATCTATTAAACAGGCTAATTTTCTAAGGCTAATAGATAAAGACTTTCATAGAATTTAACGTACTATAGTATTTGATGCAACAGATGCTGTTAAGGCCGGAGGATTAGTAGTAATGCCGAAAATTTGATCAAGTGGATCTTTCCACGGGAAACCAGGTGGAGCCGTAACTTGATTTCCTCTTTGACTATTTGGCAATATATCAAAGTTGAAACCTGATTGAGGTGCAGATGGGGAACTCTCTTTGGTGGCCGTCTAAAAAAAATTAAAAAAAAAAGTTATTATCAATTTATTAATTCAGAAAAAACGAAATCCTCAAAATCTAATTTTTTAATGGCATTTCTTTATTTTGTCTTTCTAATTATTTTATTTTAAATTGCAGATTTTATTAAGATAAAAGTTTAATTTAGAAAACAGATAATAATCTAATTCAAAATATTTATTTGTTAAGATTAAAAGTGCATCTGTGCATAGTTATACATTTTAAAACTTTTGATATAAACTTACTGCTGCAGAATTGATATTTACGCTGAGCACAGTAGGTGGAACGTTCGGCTGGCCATTAGTCCAATAGTTGACAAACTTGTCCTGGAATATAGATATAAACAGACATGAAACTTGCGCAAGTAAACCGCGAATCAAACGAGCCTTAAATCATCCAACTTATTTTCTCGTCTTTCTTTACCTGCCCTATGAACACAGAGTTGCGTTCACCTTTGGCCTCGTTTGTCCTGCTGGCCTCGTCCCTCGTTCGATCCGCAACAATTCGACCACCCTGTTGACTACCGTTCGCTGCGACTAAATTCGCAGCTGTCGTCGTCTGTGGAATCATCGATAAAATTTCGTATACAAAGCCAGATAAATATATTTTGACCATTTAAAATATGAAATTATGTAATATTTCTATTACAAAAAACACAACTAAATACTAAAGTTATTACCAAATTTTGTTCGGATACCGTCAAATATCGAAAAATGACTAAAATAATGTACAATACTGAAATATATATTGCATAATAATGCAGTGCACTACCCCTAAAAATTCCTAATAAAAGGTGCTTTATGGTGCAAAGTAGTGTATGTATGATGTATAAATAACAGTTTGGAACTATGTACAGATAACAAGGGTGGTTATATTGTCAAATTTCGATATTTTACCTGAAATAAAATAGTTTTGTATTAAGGGAGTATTTTGTATCAGGAAGTTATAACCGATCATATTAATTTCAAGAAGATATGATACTCTCGTTAAAATTATTTAAAAAGAAAATTATTTACAGGTAACATTAAATTAACTATATTAATAGATATAAAGCACTTAACGTTGTTATATTTTATTATATAAATCGTTGTATTAGTTTATTAAATTAATTATGCTTGTAACAAATAAATTAAATCTTTGATTAACAGTTAATTAAAGATGAATTTAAAATAAAGAAAACTTACAGAAAAGTATTTTAGTTTATAAATATTTGTTAAGTCAAAGTACGACATTTTTTCGAATCATTTTTTAAATTTAAATATAAAACATATGTTTCTTTTGACTCTTACATTCTAGTATATAAATTAAATATTAATACAATAATACTTGGATTGCACAAGAAAACAAATAAAACTACTACTCTTCAAAAAAATATCCAAGTATTTTTACTATGTCGTACTTCGTTTCCCTTAAAGTAAGATGAAAGTGAGCGTGATATACCGTTTGTTGAGTGTCGCTACGAACACTATTGATTAGATCAAAACCGGTAGGTCCACTGAAACCAAGTGCATTGTCAACTTCATTGAAAGCATTCTGGGTATTGACATCAGCAACGGGACTACGATTATTAGTGGAGTCGACGTTCTGGTTACTCATGCCCTGATTATTAGCCTGGTTATCGGGTAATCTGGGCCTGTTAGTGGTAGTAGTTGTACTAAGGGAGAATACAACTTCCACCGGATTGCTGGGAGGGTCCGGTATTACCGTGCCATTGGGAAACTTGCGTACAAGCTTCCCGTCTGGGAAGATTCCAAAGATGACGTAGGGGCTATCCACGTTCCTTGCGTCGATGAGGTTGTCCTCGGGGCGTTTTCTTACAATGGTTTTATTGGGATAGATTCCGTAAATCAGATAATCCCTAAGCGGAGCGGTGGTGGAGGAGCTGGAACTGAACTTCGGTGCTGGAGTGAGTCTACTGGTGCCGAACCGCCCAACGTAGGAGGCTGTTGTTGTCGGGGGCTGGGCCGTTCTTGGAACATTAGTGAATGGCATTGCTGGCGAAGCCGCGGTCGGTGACGAGAACGTTGAATATACCGAATTGGCCGAATTGTTCTCCGGATTTGTTGTCGTCTCAGCCGGAGCAGATGATTGTGGAATTTTAGTGGGTTGAATATTGGAGTTAACGATAGTTGAGGAAGATGCGGATGATGATGGGTAATTGATGGTTGGATTTAATGTGGTGAAGGTTTGATCGGGCTGAATGTTGGTACCTGCCGTCCTTTGGGCGGTTGCTGGCGTAGAACCCTGGAAAGGGGTAAGCATAGTTGGAGAAATAGTTGTAAGGTCAGGGGTCGTTTGGGTTTCGATAGACATAGTTGTAGGCACTATATTAGTAGAAACATCCATTAATGCGTTATCGGTTAAATCTTCGACTACTGCCTCGGTCGAATTAGTGGTTAGTGAATCCAATTCCTGGGTTTGGGAATCAATCGGTACTTGAGCGAGTACCTTTGCATCTATAAGTTTACTAAGAATCTGCATCATGCGGGCAATCAGTGGTGCATTCACATTGGTTAAATTATTATTTAGGTTATCTGAAGGTGAAATGGTTGTTAATGGAGAATAAGTAGTAGTTTCAAGAGTATCACTGTTTGATTGTGTGGTAGGTGAAGTAGAACTTTGAGTGATCATTTCTGTATTTGTGTCTGTGTTTAAAGAGTTGGTGACTTGTTCTGAAGAAAGTGTAGTAGTTGGAGGAATAGTCGTTTGAGCGACTACTGAAGTCTCGTTATTGGTTTCTACTGTGCTATCATTAGTCACAGATTGAGTCTTATTGGAATTATCTAAGAAGCCTCCCAAAAGCTGAGGAAGCCCATCAGGCGAGCTGTCCACATTGTTTTCATCAAGATTAATTGACGATTCAGTAGTGTTGATAGAATTAAGAGAATATTTTTCAATCATCTTCATTAACTCGACCATAAAACTATTATTCGAAAGATTGTTAGGTGTAATATTTGATTTTGGATCAATAGATTGTAGGAACTTGTCAAATGCCATTTGAATATCCTCGTTACTGAGCAAATTTTTCATAGGAGTTAATTGTTCAGTACCTGCAGGAGTGGATGCATTCATGGCACTGTAGAATTGAATTTCTACGTCCAAAGTTTTTGAAGTGTTACTGGAATCAGTGACACTTGTATCGCTCATAGACTCAACAGTACTGGGTGCTTGAGTTGTTGTAACTTTCTCGCGATCTTCGTCCACTAAAATAGTCGTACTAGAAGTCGTACTAGAAATAGTACTAAAAGGCATTTCTGTACTTAAATCTGAACGCGATATTGCTTCAGTGGTGTAAACTACTTCAGTAGAACTATTTAAAATAATTTCAGGTACTGTATCAGTAGTTACCGAGGTATTTATCAATTCATCACTTTGTGATGATTTTGGCACAATAGTTGTTTCTTCCATTGTCTGAGTTGAGGGTTGATTTGTCGTTAAAACGTCAAACGAAGCTAATGTTTCTACTTGTTTAGTTGTGTTTTCTGTAGTAGAATTTAATTTATCATTCATATCATTATTTGTAGTTTCTTTAACTTGGGATAAAATTTCTAACATTGTGGTTTTCTTAGGATTTTCTGATATTAAAATCTCCATAAAAGTGGGTTTCGTTGTTTCCTTATCACTTGTCGATAAATTAATATCTAACAATGAATTACTTACTTCAGGTTGTTCAGTATTCATATCATCCAATTTTTTGGCAGTTCGAGAGATCCCTAATTCTGCACTATTTACAGACGTTTCTGCCGTACTAGTAGAAGTAGTAGTAGTAGTAGCTTCAGTGCTATCTAATACAGTTGTTATTAAGGGCATCTCTGTAGAGCTTTCTTTCAGAGAATTGTCTACACTTTGTGTCGTAGTGAATGACTCGGAAGTTATTGAATCCGATAGAGTTGTACCAGTGGATAAAGTTGGACTAGTTGTAGATGCGAGATTACTTTGATTTAAATTATCACTAATTGAAACTGATACTTCCGTAATTAACTCAGTGCTGGTTGACATAGAACTCTCAGTGCTGCTTGACATAGAACTCTCAGTGCTAGTTGATACAGAACTCTCAGTGCTAATTGACATAGATCTCTCAGTGCTAGTTGACATAGAACTCTCAGTGCTAGGTGACATAGAGCTCTCAGTAGTTGGTTCAGTAGCTGCTATATTATTACGTATCACAGGAGAATCACCTGTACTGCTAACAGTCGTTGATATTAGTTCAAAATCATTTTTATCTACCACTTGTTCTTCCTGCATCGTCGTTTCAGAGTTAGTGTCAGTTTTTAATATATTTATCATGTCAGGTGTAGATGTCATGGTATTATCAGTAGGAGAAGGACTAATGTCGTTAATAGTACTTGATACGGTTACTGGTATTACAGGTTGTGAGTCACTGTTAGAACTGTTCGTGCCGTAAGGGTCATTAGCGGTAGTACTTTCTACCTGGGCAGCCTGAATAGGCTGCCATAACTGACGTACGTCTGTCTGTTCGTTGTTAATGCTGGCGGACTCCACAGCCTGATAGAATGTCAAAACTTTCGGCTCACCAGGACTTGACACATCTATCTGCGGTGCTATGCCATTGTTCTGTAAACAAAAAATAATTTGTGCTTTCTGTGTGCTGTACATCATATACAGTGCTCTGTGGTATTCTGATATTTCATCATTGTATGTACAAAAGAATATCTTACATGCCTATTGAATTCAACAAGCAGTATTGTTCTTGTTTCTTATTACAATGAAAAAGTCGCCAAAAAATTTAGAAATACTTGTTAATATATACAATAAAACTAAATTTATGTAAATACATTTAGAAAACGTTTAGAGCAACAAAATTTATTTTTCAAATCCAATTTTATAATCATTTGTAAATGTTAATTACATTTTTTTCATAAAAACGTTTAAATAAGCTAACATCATCTCTTAAAAAATTTTTATAACTATCATAGAAAAAAATTTTTGAAGCAGGTCATTATCCAATTTTATATACACGAGAAAGCACATCTAATGTTATGTACAAGGAACTCGTTTTTAATGTCAAATACAGGGAACAAATTTTAGTAAATAAGCAGACCGTTCACTTTTGACCGTTGAATAGATTAAGTTTTGTTAAAGTATAGAAAGGGTATTTAAATCTATTATCGAATATGTTAATAAAATTTACAATAATTTTATTTATTATATACAGTTACGTCAAATCAACTAATTTATTCACTAATTTAATTATGATCAAGTTCGTTATAGTTCTAATTTTAGGTGAAAATAAAAGTTAATTATAAATAGATTTAAACAACTACTTTATAATTAAATTTTTAAAGTAGTGAAACCCGACTTCTAATCTTACTGTTTTACTAATTTTAATTTAAAATTTAAAATCTTTTAATCGTTTTGTAAATTGATAATTTAATTTTAAAATTTACACATCATATACAGTATGTAGCGATTTTTTTTATCAATTATCATTGCTTTGTTAAATAAGAACCGAGTAATGTTTCTATCTGACCGGCATCGAATAAAATTGTACAATGTAGCAAGGTGATTGTAAATCACTGTCGCCCTCAGATTTATGGATACTTTACTCGAGCGCACTGAACGTACGGAGAATATAAAAAGATGTTTGTATCTTCGTTATTATTATGTCAGAGATTTGATACAGTGGCGTATCGAATTCAGCGAAGCTCATTGCCAAGCTATTTCAAACATTATGGCACTTCAAAAAGAACTTTTAGTTATGCGGTGTTTAATTTTATTTGCTTAAAAGTATGCACGCACTTAATAATAAGAATGTCAAAACATTGATTAATTTAAATTTAAATTTATAAGCACTGGAACAAATTATATTTTATATTACTATTAATTAAGGTATTTACGGTAACAGAAATCGTTTAATACTTTAATAAAAAAAAAACTATTGTTTTGTGTCGTTCTTTTAACCAATAAACATAGCGTACTGAAAGCGTAAAAATACCTGCAGTGCTATTTTGCTAAGAGTATATTAAATAAGATCGTTGAAGGAATATATAACCTTTTTACTTCAAGCCTTTTGGATCAAAATAAAATTCTTGTTAAACATATTTTTAAATGTAGTTATGTAGTGCATATTAAATTTAAATTTGGCACAAAACGTAAAATTGACATGCTTTATTCTATGCAATTGATTCCAAGGTGCAAATGTGTATTTACAGTATTAGGTATATCACACACATTAAAGTGGCATATCGAAACTTCTTTTATGTACATACTATATATAACTTATTATGTACAATAATCATAATCGATTTATACACTACTTTATTTGTAAATAAAATATCAAATGATTTGATCTTCTTACCTCTACTATTACATTTGTTGGAGGTGTCGGTCTTCTTACAAAAAGCTCAGCGCCTCTATACCTAGCGCTGAATCTTGGAGGAGCGCCGCTCGGAGTGACTCTTGGTATAGAATTCTGTTTATTTTGTATAAAATTAAGAATTATCAAACGACAATCATTAGATCATGAGTATTTTGCAAAAAATATTTTAATTATTATTAAAGTAATAGCTATGGTTAATTTCAATAAAATTATATTGAAGCGATATGAAACACTTATTGTTATCAACAAGGAATCCGAAATTTTTATACAAAATTCAGTGTAAAAAAATTAAAAATTTTGAACCATTAGTCGTAAGATATATATTATATCAATTTTGAAATTACATAAATCTCTGCTAATGTCAGTACCTATATATTACCTTAAATTAAAGCAAGCACCTTATCACATACTATCATAATAACTTGATTTTTTAACATTTTATGAATAAGAAAAAGAGGAATGGTAAAAAGTGCTGATTGTAACTTTTCATGAACAATAGTTTTGGAATTAAATCTTATTACCTCATAATACTAATGTCGTTTTCAATTGTGAACGAAGACTTAATTTATATTAATTAAAAATTTTCATTCTTTATACAAGAACTTGTTTTCCTTTTTGTTTTTTTTTTTTCAATGTTTAGATATATATAAATTTATATTCAAAAAGTCAATATCCTTATTAATTATATAGCAACCAAAATCGGCACTTTTCCTCACCCCATTAAAGCTTTCCACCAAACAATGAAAAAAAAATACCATCATTAACTTCTCTGTATACCAAATACTCACCGCGCTATTCGTATTCTTATAAACACCCGAGAAAACGGGTGACTTGGCACCAAGGGTGCTAAGCAGGGGTGCCACGGTGCTCCTCAATTGCTCCAGCAAGGTCGCGTTGCCGGTCTCCAAAATCGCTGCACTTCTCACCGGACTGAAGATGTTGGAACCATCAGCGCCACCGTTCGTGCCAAGCACAACGCCACTGCTGTTACCGTCGCTGCTCGATACTTTCACGCTGATAACCGGATCCTGTATTACCGACTGCTGCTGCGACTCGGCCGGCTTTATGGTAGCGTGGAACTTCTGGACCTTGGGAGTGATGGCGATCGGTTTCTCCGTTGCCGACGGATAGACCACGTAGACCGGCGAGCCCGAGTCGTTGGTCAGCGCCGCGGCGCGGGGCTGGAAGTCCGGCTCGCCGGTGCCCAGCAAAGTCAGCCAGTCGGGCTCGGTGCTGCTGCTCTTGTCGCTCGGGGCCGCGCTCGAGTTCTCGATCTCGTTGGCGGCTGCGTCGTCGGGCCGGTTGCTCGAGCCCAGGACGCTCTCGTAGCCCGAGGTGGTCACCTCGTTGTCAGCGGGGTTCTGGGTGACGATCTCGGTGACGGAGGTGGGCACCGTCGTCGTCAGCTCGTCCTCGAGCATCTTCATGGTCGAGGAGATCGGCGCCTCGCCGTCGTCCTTGACCAGGCGCGTCGAGAAGGAGAAGGACTTGACGGTGCGCATGGTCGTCAGCAGGGTCGTCGAGCCCTCGGAGCTGTCGCTCCTGCGTGGTGGTCTGGGCGTCTGGCTTCGCTCCATGCTCTCAAGGGTCTTGCGGAGCTTGAGGGCCACGGCCTTGATGTCCTCGACGGTGCTCTTCTCGTTTTTGCGCGGCGTGAACATCTTGCGGGGTTTCTCGGCCAGAGGTGGCTTTGTGGTGGAGATGGGCTGCTCTTCTGGCTGGACAACGGCGTCGTGAGATGGTTTGGGCCCTCGGATCTTGTTGCTGGTACCCCGGGGTTTCGGCACGTACTTGTACTTGTGCTCCTGGTACCTACCTAGTCTTGCCGATTTAGTCGTCTGTTCGACGTCGTTGGTCTCCTCGATGGTGCTTTTATCGGTGGTCGTGGTCGTGAGCTTCGGTCTTGGCGTGTACAGCTGCTTATACCTGGAGGTTCTGGTCTGGTCGGTCTTAAAGCTCTTGCGTAACTTCGAGGGTTTCCAGTCGGACTTGGGAGAGCTCTTCTGGTCCGGCTGGTGCTTCAAGGTCGAAGCGGTCGTTTTCCTCGTGACCTTGAAAACTTTTTGATCCTCGTCGACCTGCGAATCGCTGGGCTTCTGATCTGCTTCGTCTTTCGGTCGAGAAGAGGGCTCGACAATCACTTGACGCGCTTTCGTCTCATCGATGAGCAGCTCGGGCTTGACCAGTTTACGCGCGTTTTCCAATTTCATTCTCGAGCGGGCCGCGAATAACTCGGTTGAAGACATCTTGCTGGCCTGAAAAGTTTCGGGTTGAGCAGCCTTCTCTTTTGTCAAGCTTTCGCACGGCTCTTAAGTAGTAGTCCAGTACCATCCCAAATTTGTTCTTTTATATTTTTTTTTTTTTTTATTTTCCACACCTTTGCACACTGTTTGGTTTTAGATTGCCCAAGACTTCCCGAAGCATGGCAGTAGAAGAAGAAGAGTGAAGAAAAATGGTTAGTGCTTTTTTTTTGCTTGTCGGTGGGATATTCTCACTCGCGATACACGAAGAGTATTTTTTTGGCAGGGCACGGATATTCGCCCGAGAGAGTAACTATTTTTTTTCAGATGACATTCGAATCTAATGTAACCGATTTTTAGCTTTTCATTTCTACTGTACATTCGCTCGTCTTTGTCCTCGCACTGAAAGTTTCCATTTTTTTTTTATTTTTTTTTTAATTTTCGTTACGACTGCAGCGCGATTGCTATCGCCTTTTCTTTTCTCTTTCTTAGTACTCTATGTATCTTAAGTCACTAGGACCGAAGAGTGAACCGACGAGGCGCAGAAAGGAAGCGGTCCATGAGACGAGACGCTGCCTAACGAGCCCGAGCCACGTTTTCACTGCAGCCGACAGAAACTGAAAGTTCAATTACAGCGAGTTTGTCAGGGCGCATTACACGCTCTATGGGTGGGATTGCTTTTTTTTTTTAATCGAAACTTTTTGGGGACAGCAGACAACTTTTTTTTTCGTTTCGTTTGTAATAATAGTGCGCCTCAACCGGCTTAGAGGTCGACGGGAAATTGCATGCTTGCGTCAGTTCTATTTGAGCACTCGACTGTTGATAAGTAAATATAGGATTCTAATTGACTTTTTTGGGATTGTACTTTTGTTGGGATAAAATGCAATATGTTTTATTCTAGTGTATTATTTTTACTATTTTTGAAGCTATGTACTTTTAGAAAGGTAATGATAATATTTGTATTGATAAGTGTAATGATGATTTGTACTTTTTTGTTTCAGGTGAAAATGTGTAATTTTATAAAAATTTCATCAGTTGTATAAATTCTTGAAACAATTTAAATTAATTAAATCAATGTCAATCTATTTTTAAAACTAGATATTAATTCTGTAATGTACAGCTCTTTGCATTTACACGGAAGCAAATAAACTGTTCACGATCGTAATCAATAGAAACAATACTTTAAAAAAAGTTAAGAAACTATACTGTGTTAAGTTTTATTGCTCTATTGTTTGCAGCCTTTCTAAAAACAATTGTTCCTATTTTAGATTCTGTAAGTACCAACAACATTCTTATCCTTTTTTTAACCTTACGAACCTATTTGATGGTCGAGTTTAATGAATGATTCTGCATTATACAAATATTTTTTCTTTATTTAAACCTTTATATAAAAAAATGATGCAAACTTTTTTAAACTGGTATTCAATGAAATATTCATTTATAAAATTGTATGTAACATGAAAAATAAGTATATGTAAACATTAATTATATTTAAAAATTCGCAAATACATTTAATTTTAATTCCATAAACCTAAAATTAATCGATTTAATTTAGTATTAATTAAATTCTACTTTCTATTTAATATTTTGATATAATTAAGCAACTAATAACATAAATAATGAGACTATTAGTACAATTATGAACTCATTTGAACAAAATTAGTTTTTGTAAATTTTAAACCGTTGTCTAAAAAACTAAATTATTATAATATATAAAAACTCAGAAGTGCTACAATAACGATACATATCGTTGACGCCATAAATCACTTTTATAATATAATTAATGTTTACAGTAACACTTTCCTTAATTAGATATAATAAAATATGCCTAAAGCTACCTTGCGTTTAACAAAAAAAAAGGAAAAGAAACATCGTTTCGCGGCAAAAAACTATAACGTATTTTCTTAGGAAATAATGAAGGTATTATATACGTGTAAGCGTGCACTTGGTTAAAATATTTAAATGTATATTAAATATCTAAAAGTTTATTTTTAAAATATTAAAAAATTAACAGAAATCATCTGATTAATACAAAAACATCTACGAATTTTTCAAACAAATTTAATTTGATTTATACCATTATTTAATATAATTTTCATTACATTTAAAGCTTATGCTTCTTATAAAAAATTCTTCCAATCGTTTCAATCCTTCTCAACCCTTTTCTTAACAAACTCACTCGATTTCGACACAATTTTCAAGCATTTAAACTATTCCAGCAAACCAAAACATTACGAAAACCCAATCCCTCGCACACAGCCTCAGATAATCTCTCCAGCCCAGTGCAAGCGCCCACACATATGTAACACCTTCTCCCGTCACTATCTCTCTCTCTCTCCCTCTCTCTATCTCTCCACACGATGGTCAAAGCGCGAGCGCGTGCGCCCCATTTAGTCGCACAGCTCGCGTGTCCGAGCGGCGTATACACACACGTATCTTAACCACGCCTACAGCTCTTACTTTCTCCCGCGGCCGGCTCTCGAGGAACCCGAAATCAAGAGCGGTGAACGGCTGCCGCGAACCGGTTCGCGAATCCGCCAGATAAACCAAAGCACGACTTTTGCTTTTCCGCGCTCGATTTCCTTATCCCGGCGCGCGCGCGCGACCCAGACTCGCGACTCGCGCTGCTTTTCGCGCAGAGCGGACCGACGTGGAAGTATTAATTTTGCAAAGAGCGACGATGCCGGCGGCCAGTTTCGAATGGCGTTATTGACATCAAAAAGCAGTTGCTGTGAGGAGCAGAGTTGGCAGAATGCTTTATTGTGTCCATGCTACGTGAATTTTCATTAACGCGGAGGGGGGCTTGGATTTTCAGAGTGGTTAGATTCAAATTTTGACGGGGAGCTGGATGCCGCGATTTTACGGCCTCGTAAGCCTGAAATTGGATGTAAAATTTTGCTCGTTAAACTGCGCGGCAAAAAGAGCTTCAATTTGAGGGAGAAAAATTGCCTTCGCGATAAATGACGTACGAAAATGCTGCTGGCATATTATTCACACGTTCAGTATTTAGTTTGATTTAATAGTACAATGTATAATTACAAGATATGTTTTATGACTTAGAAATGCCTTTCTTATTAAGCGGTTGAGACTAAATATTTACGATAATGAAAATTCACGTTTGAAAAATAAGTAACAAGTTGATAATAAATTGTGAAAATAGATTTATAGAAAAATAGAAATTTGCGCACGTTTGCAACAATGCAGGAATTCATCGTCCGTGTCTTAATCGGATTTTGATGAAGTTTCACTTTCCTAACTAGAAATCATGATGCTATAAATAATATATGTGGCCTTAAGAGTGACGATATATATAAATGAGACGTAGATACAGATATAGATGGACAGTTAAGAAAATAGAATAGAAAAAAATGACATCCATAGCTGAAAGTTAATAAAACTTTCATTAATATTAACGGTACAAAAAAAATCATTAAATATTCATTAATCACATTTATGAAAATGTATTATTTACCAGCTCGAAGAAATGTATATATTATATACAACACATTTTAGTTTTATTATTGGTGTAAAATTTTATGATTTATAGAAAACAGCAGTAAACGTAAAACATAAAATGCATACACACATTTATCAATATGAATTATTTACAATTTCGTAGTGACTGATGAGATGCAGCTTCGTTTCGTCGAGAAAATAGAAATAAATTTTACTAAAATAATTAAAATATTTAATAAAAAAAAATATGAATAATAAAATTTAGGCCAATCAATATATGCCTCGACGAAACCTTTTCATGAAACTGAAAAAAGCCAAAATGTATGACAAAACAAACGGCACAATGGAGCCCATGAAACACAATTTTTGCTAAACAAAATGATTTTAAAGCAATTACTCTGAACAGAAAACTTTGATTTTTTCATTTTGATACTTTATTTCTTACTTGCTGCTCATCCAGGAAGGTGGGTATCGTCGACGATAATGTCGTCGCTAAAATAGGGGAGGCCGTTCGTGCGATAGCTACGTATGCATTATCCGAGGAGGCTAGCTCGAGGTCTGCACTCGCAGTACCAATCAGATTCGAGCTGGTATGCAATCGCCGTTCCTAAGTTAAAGCATCACTTTATACGGCTGCTAAAGTTAACCTCCTAGCTGCTGTTCTTTTTTTGGTAAATTAACGAATGGCTTTTGAAAGTGGTGATATGACGCAGTCTTAACAGAACGTTGGCGAAATCCAGCTAAAGCTTGGCTTTCGGATTATATTTTACAATTTATGCAGTATTCAATAAAAATCCTATAGTTTACTAATAATATGATTTAAATTTTATTAAATTATATACAAAAAATATTTATAAATAGAAAAGATATATTTTCATATAAGTTTAGTAGAAGGAGTGCAATCCTAAATATATACAACATATGTACAAAATTATAAACAATTTGTAATTTATACATCCAAAAATTGTAGATAAGTAAATAAATAAATATTCTAGCCTAGATTAATATTTTACACTTTGATTTTCAATATTCTAATAAGTCTGTTAAAACTGCGTTATTCAAACAAAATTTTTTAAGTTGAAAAATATTCATAATAAAATAAAGAATATAAGTATATATACAGTCGATAGTTTACACAGTCTATATTTTACAATATAGAGAATAGTTTTATAGAAATGTTTATAAAAAAATTTTTTCAATAAAATCCATGTACCAGGCAGTTTTTAAGTGGACATGCCAGCTTGGCAGATGAGCAAAGCGGTCATCATTAAAGTCAGTTATTAAATAGCGGTTAGGTATCTCAACCCAAGTGGAAAAATCATTAAGAAGGATAGTCAGAATAGTCAACCACAGCGCTGTCAACCCTTATTATGTCAATTAGTCCAGTTAAATAATAGAAGTAAATTGAGATAGGAACGAGCATAAAGTTTCAAGAGCGTGCTGACTTACCTCCGACGGATTTCTTGGCAGTCCACCAGCTTTTTGCTGAAATCATACGAGCCATTAGGTATGCTTAATCGTTTGACACTTAAGATTAAGCTCATTAGTAGCTACGAGTGTTCATTTTTACGGTTTTCAAAAAATACAACAATAATCTATTGTGAATCTGTTAGATACGAAGTAGTATCAACCAAAAATATACAAGCTATATCAACAAACTATAATAGTGAAAGTATACTACTTATATACACAGTTTCTCATTACTCGTGTCCCGGCCACTCAAAAACGACTAACCAATTGTGCCAATCTAGCCTTAAAATCAGGTGGGTAATTATCTCCCTCGTCCACCTCATCCACCTTCGATCCACCTCCTCCAGACACCTTTGGATAAGTCTTGTTGCCCCTTCTCCCAGCGGTTCTCACCGTCGTCGTGGCCGGAGCCGGCGCGCTCGTCACTCCCTGATTCACCGGCACCTCGGCTGGATTACCGGACGGACCGGAAGCTGGACCGTCGTGCCAGTGTCCAGGCCTGCGCCTCAGAGTCCAGCCTGGATTGCCGCGCGGCGGCGGGTTGCTGTCCGGGCTGGCCGGCGCTGGTGCGCTCGTCGTCGATGTCGTAACCGCGGCTGGAACTTTATGAGTGATTATGTAAGCTTTTTTTTCGCGGACTAGGTGGCTGACCTCAAAGGCGATTCCGTGAAACCGGCCGAGAGAGCAAAACAAAAGTGACTACCGTGTTTGGAAATTCATCTTGGAAGTTGGAGAGATAAATGTTTAGCGGGGAGTTTGCATTGTAATTGTAAGGAGTCTCGGTGTATTTTAATACGCGAATTATTTTCTTTTTGTAGAGTCGGCAGAGCATGTAAATATTGAAAGAGCTAATGCTTTAAGTAGAAACAGCCGAGCGTGGTAAGACGAATGTTGACCGACGATTTAGTGACTATTTATGTAACCAGATCTGTGGTGTTTTTATTTTATTTATATAATTTTATACTTTTGCTTTGTTTTTATAATATAAAGATGGTAAAAATATTTAATAAAAATTGTGGAAACATTTTACGTTTAAAAAAATTTTAGTAATATGACAATTAGAAAATAAAAATAAAAGTTATAAATTCAAATCGATTCCTACCGTCATCTCCCGTCGGATTAAAAGGCCTCCTCCCTCTAAATCCCAGGCCATGATTGAAAAAGTCCTCCTTCGATGCTCTTCTCCTCTGCCCCGCGTTCTGCTGACCCCTCCTTTCAGCCCCATCCTCTCTTCTATTCATCTCAGCATTTAGCGTAGCGGCAACATTAGCAGACTGCACCTGTGGCAATGCCCTCACAGTAGTCTGAGCAGGAGCACTGGTAACAGGCTGCGGCGTGGTCACTACTTCCGGTTCGAGGGTCGGCGTTATATTGCCTATGGTACCTAATGTCACCACCGACGGCCCACCGTTGGGCGCCAAAGTTGACGGAACAATCGAAGGAGCACCGGTGGTCACGTCAACCCTGTAACGACCTCGCGGCCTGTTAGGTTTTCTGCTTTCTAGGTTCTGACTCTTTACGTCAACTCCTTTCTTGTTTTCCGAACCTCTTGATGTTGACTCAAATCCTCTGGGCACCGATTTGGTGTTGAAGTTCCTCCTTCTGTATTCCGGCTGAGCCGTCGTAGTGCTGCTGTCAGCTATCACGTTGCTTCTCCTGCTCTCCTGACTTCTCCCCCTTCCTCGAGTAGCTTCCGTAGAAGTCTCTGGGACTCTAGAACCTCCTCCTCTTCTAGATTGTCCACGAGACACTGGACTAGCGGTGGTTGAGCTCTCGACTTCCGGTTTCTTCTCCGGCTGCCTTCCGCGGGACTTGTAGCGTGAGTTGTTGGAACGCTTCGGCAGTTCGGTTGATGGAGCATCAACAACAGCACCACTCAACCTTCTCGAGTCTTCAAAATTGAGGGGAATGTTGATGCGCACGCTCTCAGAGCCAGACGCAGCGATGTCAACCTGCTTGGCTGAGCGAGTATCGGCCAGTTTCTTCCGAAAATCCGAGGGCTCATGTTTGAAGCTGCGACGGTTGCTGTTCTTTATAGTCTCCGTCGTCGATTCCCCAGCTACTGCTTCTTCGTTACCCTTATCCCTTGAGAACCTCGAGCTCGACGGAACGCTAGTCTTCAATTGTTTACTAGACAGCACCGACTGGCTCTGGATCTTCCTGCCAGTCCTCGACCTTGAATTATCCGTCGCTCCTCCAAAAACCGACGGTCCAGCGGCGTTCTCCAACCTCGGCTTCGAGGCTCTCTCGCTGTTAACCCTTCCTGTCCTCCTACCCGCCGTCCGCGAACCACCTTCAGCTGCCACCTTCGGCACCTCGATGCCCTCTACCTGACCTTGAGCCCTGGCAGTTCTCGCTGTATCACTGAGACCCTCCGGTAGATACCTTCGGTCCTTGCTTTCATTATCGCTGGTGTTCTTTTCTGGCTCGGCATTCGGGACCTTCGGCACTAGCTTCCGCGAGGAGAACCTCGCCACACTAGGGCCTTTTGATTTAGGAATGGCAGCTTGGGTGGTCGGCTCGGTCGGCGGCGCCGTGGTAGGAGACCGGGTCGTCGTGGGAGCCCTCCGACCAGCTGTTCTTCGACTAGTTTTCGGGGTGGTCGAATCCGGGCTCAGCGGGGTCGTCGACTCCGAGGGCGGCTCCGAGCTGGGGGAGCCGCTCCTCGAGCCGAAGCGCGACGAGCCCCGAGCCCGCACTGCCGATGGCTTTTCTCCATCTATCTGTAATCATAAAGGAAGTGTTTGGTTAGTTTAGGATATGTAAAGTAGGAATTTATTTTTTTTGATTTTGTAATTTTTTGAATTTTTATTATTTTGGGTTAGTTTTATTATAGACTTGATCACTAGTCTGTATAAATATTGAATAGTTGCGAGTCGTTAAATAAACGAAATAGGCATGGTGGTAGTGTCTAGAATGTAAATTGTGGGCTTATATAATTTACGTTCGATAAGTTTTGGATTAGAAAAATTCTGCATTTTACATCAGTGCAGAACTAGCTTTAAAATTTATGTGTCGCTGAACTACGAACATTTCTTGCTTGTATAATTTCTTTGATTAGACGTAATAAATGTATCGGGAATAACGATTCTTTTTAAGGCAGTATTAAGAAAATTGAAATGTTAAGAATTTCTCTAAACTAAATTTCTTAGAACTATACTGTTTTGTTTTAAATAAAAACAAAATTGTTTTCGTTGATTCCATAAGTAGATTAATAAATTTTAGAATCATTATTGGCACTGCAACCATCATTTTGATGGTAAGCTACTAAATTTTTAACGATCTCTTTCCTATACTTTCTCATCGCGCACATAGATCATTTTTCAAGCAATTCCACATTTCTGTATACCCCAGTGATCTATATTAATCGACCATACTATTTCTTATCCTCTATTACACCGGAATCCACCATGGCCTCAGGCGCCCTTCACCAACTACGTATTTTCGGTAATCATCTACTACTTTATTACAAGCCAGCAACATAATCAAAGCATTCATTTGTGTCATTCCGCTGATTCGCTGGATACGAACGGCGCGCATTGTTCCCGGTTTTATCTTTGACCTCCCCTTTTGTTCCTGCGGCCTCAACTGCGAAATTAAATTCCATAAATTTCTTATAAATATGCATAGCTCCGAAGTTACGTCAGAAAAAAAATCCCACTGCTAAAATCCTTTTCAAAAACTAGATCGCCTCCTCTCGGCACCAGCCGAATCCTCAAATAAAAAATCAACCAGCCTACTTTTACTTTCCGTCCGGCATGCAACATCGCTATTAAGTCAGCACAATCAATCACCCGAACAACAGAAAAAAAAATGCCGGACCGTAATAATTCGAGAGCCCTAATTCAATCTCCCCCTTTATCGCCAATCCAAACCAAACCCACAACATACTATAAAAAAAAACCTAGTAGGGAGCAGCGCATTTCGCCGATATCCAGACACTCGCAGAAGTATAACACATTGAGAAAGAGCGCGGGTTCGCGCAAATTCTTCGAGCGCTCGCTTTGCTCGCTCTCTCGCCTTTCATATGTAAGCGCGCGCGCGCGCGCGAGCTGCCGGGGAATTTCGAAAGGAGAGCGATGTGACGCCTCGGGAAATACGGCGCTGGCTCTCGGGGCTCTTACAAAACTGACCGTTCTCCCTCGGCTCGCCGTTGTTCTGGGGCCCCGCATCCTTCGGGCCGCGGAGAAGGGACATAGATTCCGCGTTTCCCCGATCGATCGAGCTCTGGCTCTCCGCAAGGTGATCGGGCAGGCTCGGACTTTAAAATTTCCTAGGCGGATGTGTGGCGGACGACCGGTTCGCCTGCTCCTCTCACTTTACGCTCGTGACGATAAAGGATCTGGGCTCGTGTTTGCTTTTTTTTTTGTTTTTTTTTTTTTTTTTTTTAATGGAAGTCGAGACGAGCGCTCTTTGTGCAAGGAGACAGTTTTAAGCGCGGCCTTGAACTTACGTAATTGCGCGCCGCGGCGCGTGCGTATCGGGAGCAGATGCGGCTTGGGGGAAGGAGGATGTGAGAGGGTGCGAGCTCTGGGAGCTCGATACTTTACTCATCTCTTTGTATTCGGCCGGTGAAAAGTGGCTCTTCGCCGCCAAGGTTAACGTGTGGATAAAGGTGCGTCTTCGGTGGGCGAGGGGGAGGTTTTGGGTAAAAATAGAAGATTTTTCAAACTGGAAGCTTGAAGTGAATGTAGTTCTGGGGGCTCGTGGATGTAGTTTGTCCTTTGGGTTTTTTTAAGGAAACGTTTTTTGTCTACTGCGACGGATGAAATTTTTAAAATAAAATCTCAGCATTTATTCTTGTATTTTGTATTTCCGGTATACAAAAGACTTATTACATTCACGTTTTATATGCCTTTATAAAATTATCCTTGATATCGCATTACTAAAAATTTTTTTCTACAGTTTTGTATTATTTTCTTTTACATGGTCATAATTACATAATGTGCATAATGTTCTTTTTATGCAGTTATCTATTTCAAGATCCTGGTTAAAAAATGTATTTTTTCGAATTCAGTTGTCATTTGCCGATTCAAATCTAAAGCTTATGTTTATTAATGGTGGTAATTTTTTTAGATCGTCTTATCTTAAATCGATGGCTAGGTTTGAATTAATTTACAAGATTGTAATAATTTATAGCTTTAAGGCATTCTATTACAATGTTAAGTATTATCCTTGTAATTTTATCTGGTTCAGGATAAATATCTTAAATCAGAAAAAGATTCAAAGTCGTCTACTAAAAAGAGAATAGTACATAAAAAATATATGTATTGAATATAAGCATACCATAGCAATTTTATATCAATCTTTGTTCAAAAGCACTAAAACTGTCAGTTACTTGTACGCGTTTACAAAACTTTACAATATCTCTTTATTTCATTTGATATTTTTCATGCTGGAAGTCGTTCGGCAATTAAGCTTTTAAAGAAAACACGATAACTCTAACCTGTAAGCTATCAATTAAAAAATGTCTTACTTCCATAAAAATAAACACTTTAGCCCACTAAAGTTTCGCTTACAAGAGAAAGGATAGGCCAAACCATACGAAAAAGGCTAAACGTATAAATTGCACCATTACACCCTACCCTAAAAGGATATCAACGGAAATACTAGACACGAATTTCCAATCTATTTCATAAGACTTTTGTTTACCTCCTCCGCTAATTTTTGAAAGCCATAAGAATCTCCAAGCCATGTTCGCAAAATTTATTGTTCCCGGCCACGGTTATAAATAAACCTGAAAATTCATTACTCAATCACATGTCCATTTATGTCCTTCTGGCCAAAGAAAAACAAATAACTGGCAAATTCGAAACAATGAGGAGAAATATCAATGGTTTCTTGAATGGCTTGTAACAAGCATCGGCCCGCTCATACATCCCATTACCAAGTCAATTTTCCCCAAGTTAACCGCAAGGTTCACACCCTGGGATATTTTATTCATAAGCGCGCGGCCGAGCAGCGGTAAGCAGCAAGCGCAATAATAAAGAGGGCCAATTATAGCCTGTATCAAAACACGACTCGGACTGCAACTACTCCGAGACTTAATCCTTCTAATTGCCGATTGTCCCGCCCTCTTTAGCTTTTTGTCTCGCTGCTTTTTTTCCTTCTTCAGAGATTTAATAAACCATGCAAATAAAGCTGAGAGCTGGACTTTCGCAAGAGTCTTTTATTTCGTGTCGTAATCATATCGTGATCCACTGCATAAGCGTGTGTTGATGGGACTGCGGCCTTCAGAAGGCTGGGGAACTGGTCTCTCTGGATGATCACCTGGATTTCGCGTGATGCGAGAGCAATGCAGGTTGGACGAGACGAAAAAAACTGGTCTCTCGGCGCGCGTACCTGCATTTGGAGTGGTCACGTAACGGCTGGGATTGTATATGTGTGAGGGTTTTTACAGGTGGATGTTTGAGCGCGATGAGCCGAATTTTCTGGAGATCGGCTAAATTTGATTGACCTTATGTAGTGCGCTTGTGTAGAAAGTTGGTAAATAAATATCTGGAGATGTTTTAAGGAGATTCGTTTTTGAGAGAAAGGTAAATAGTTTTGGTTCTTGGGAAGAGTGATGAACGAAAAGTAATCTGTTTAATTTTTCTTATTATAATTAACTACTTCACTTGGAGAATCGTTGCCAATATTATTTTACTAGTTGACTATATTACTATATTTGCTTTGCTAAATTAAAAATTAATATACTCATAAATAATTTAGTCTACGTAAGAACAAAGTATATATACATCGCTAAATCTAATAAATTGAACAAGAGACTATCGTAATTGACTTCTAAGTGGGCCATTATTCCATGAAACGTTTCGTCAAGAACATGTCTTAAGCGCATTGAGGACCTAACGGTGTAGTAACCAATCAGGATGTCGCAAAATCTCGAAAGGATCATTTTCTAACAAACTTCGCGAAATGTATACATCGACGACATATAACATAAAAAGTTCTGAAAACGTGTGAACAGTGCAGGCAATCAATTGCAAAAATAGCTTGCATAAAGTGTGAAAATAAAATTAGCAACATCGTGGATCGATCTAGAAATTTTCTTCTACAACATGTAGCCTTCATGTAACTCAATTAATTCAGCTATTTATTGGCATTAGATTATTTTTTTGCAAGGCAGACGTGAGAAGAAAATACTTTCGTCTTAACATTTTTACGTGACGTAATGAAATGAATATAGACAGAAGATTAAGTTGTTGAATTCTTGAACAGGTGTTAAACGTAGGTGTATCCGTTATAATGTGAAGTAACGTAAGTGCACATAAAATTATTTCAGTATAATCTTGTGATATAATTTTTTTGTACGAATTTATGAAATATAATGCACAAGAGTTATATACATATATCTTCCGTAATGATATGAATTTGTTTACTTCACCTCTTTCATATAGATCTTACAAAACATCGCAGTGTTAGTGCACTTTTACAGCTGATCTATATTACTGGAAAATACATTTTTATCATACAGCCGTTTAGCAATAACGTAGCCATGATTTCGAAAGAGATTAACATTAAATATGGCAATTTTTTCAAAACATTTACAAAAGCAGTAACATTGCGTAATTCATTCTTATTCATACTTCACCTTTTTTATAATAAAATCTCTTCATTGCATTTAATTAATTCGAGAAACCAAGCTTTAAAGCCCTAGACTACTTGGAAAAAGGCCAAAAAGTAATTACACGCATTCTGTTATCGAGTCTTTATATTCCGTAAACATAAGACTGTAATTTTACAGGAGAGAGTAGGTTATTGGAGTGCCGCCAGAAAAAATATCTGTCACGGTCATTGATAAAAAGGTTCGCTGCGACGTGATGCAAGCCAGAGAAATCTTTTGTTTACGAGAGCAGTTTATTATCTTTCCGTTATAGGGTCTTAAGAAGAGCTACAAACAACTTGCATTAGCATTTTAGGAGTTTTCTGCAATTTCGAACGTTTCTCGAGGGTAAAGTAATGTTAAGTATATTAGTGTCTTTAATGCGTGTTTTTATGATGATAATATTTTCAGTATTGATGTAGACTTATATTTTGTAATTTGTAATAAATGTTTAAAATACTTTGTAATAAATAAAATTTTAGTTTTCCACAATATTTTAAACCTCATAATATATTTTCTAAGTTTTAAAATACATTACCGCTTAATTAATGAGAAGTAAAATAAACGTATCTACTGCTATAAAAAACGAAAAATTAAACTCCGTGAGAACATTTAGTAACATTGAAATATCGAAACCAGTCGCGCTTTTTTAAAACAATAATAATTACAGGTCTATTAAAATCAATTAGTTTCTTAACGGAAGCAGTTCTCGCAAAAATCGACTAAAAACTCTAACTTCATTTCAAAAGTAAATTATACTCCTCAGCCTTAAAATATATCCTCCATAAAACCTGTTACTGCGTATCCGGAAAAACAAAACCCAAATCCCACTTGTACCAACCAAAACTAAAACATCACTCCCACATCCACTCTCACAACTCGCTCCATACATCTCACTATTTACTCCCACAAAATGACGAACCACTCAACCAATTCTCCAAACAACTTTAACCAACCCCAGCCCCATAATCCGTCGTCTCCGATGCCAAACCAGCTCCCCACCGTAATAAGCGATCGATCGACCAAAACTTAAAAACTCCAATATCAGGCCCTTGCGAAACTCGCAATTTCCCGCGCCGCGGAAGCTTGCCGATTTTACGATCTCGTATACAGCAGCCTATAAATCCTCGGGCTCGTTCTTAGACACAAGCGCCGTTGCGAAAGAGGCAAAGAGGCTCGGCAATCTGGATGCACAAGCGGGGGAGGGAGGCATTAGGCTACCGTGTCTCTCTCTCTCTCTCTCGCTAGCCTCTCGCGAAAATCAACATCACGTGCTACACGTCCGTTTGTTTGTTCGCGCGCGCGGGGTTTACTTACTTACCTGAGCGCCTGAATTATTGAGTTGTGGTTTTAGGTTTTTTGTTGGATGGGTGAGCTGGGCTCTGTTGATGCGGGAAGGCTGTGGGTATGTTTGGAGGCGGAGGAATTATTGATTTGTTGAAAGTGGGGAGAAAAGGAGAGAGATTTTTAGTTTGGAGGAAGGTGATTATGATGTATTGTGGATTTTTTAAGGAAGTTTTAGATTTTGGGTATGGGTTACTCATTTTTGATAAATTATGCTTTGCAGCAAGCTTAGGATAGCGATTGAATTTTTTTGTTAATCTTCTGACATTTACAGGCGCTGTTGCGTTACGATTCATTTTTTGTTCTCTATGATACTTCATTTGAAAGATAGGTTACATAAAATGATTTTTTTCACTTATGAATAACTCCGGTAAGTACCCGCGTTATGAAGCGCGCAACATACCGATTTATTCAAACAGTAATGGAAAACAGTTTAACGAGGAAAATTTCATCATTTCAAATTGCAAAATTTATTTTATTTGCTGCAGAAATTCCTCGTGCTTATTTTACCGGAAACTATTTCGAGCGCGACATTGCATAAGGTAATACTGATTGAAAATGTATTAAATTGTATAAAAGACAAGCGCGTCTAAGAGTATTTACAGCTGATGTTGCTGGAGGCGTAAATCATCATGTATTAGAGTACCGGCGCGTATAGCTTTTGGCTAAATCAAAATTAGTAAACTGTGTAACATTTCCTAGCAGTCGTAAATCTCAGCGTCGACTTTTATACTTTATGCGTGTGCAAACTTTCAAATTTAATGTAACGTCTTGAAAATCTGAGAAGTGTAACAGTGAGTAGAAGAGAAGAGTTGAATATTATATTATTTCAATAATAATAATATTCAGAAACAATACAAAAAATAAAATATTAAACAACATTTTTTTGTTTAACTATTTTGCTTTAAAATTTTGTATTGCACTGTTTAATGAAATTTCAACAGATATCTACAAAAGATTCATGAGTATTTGAAATGTACTATTCGCTCTAACATTTCTTTAGTAACGGTTTAAATACGTTCCGCAAACTTAAGGGTTGCAACATTCGCAATAATAGCAGCTGTTCAGTCGAGTTTCTTTTTTAAAAAAAAATTATGCCTTCTACTGGATTTACATTTATAGCTGGAGCATCTGTGTCAATCGGCAGAAATCAATAGAACGCAGAAATACCGTCACGCTTTTGTGAACCGAGCCCAGAAATTCAATAAAACAAAAGCAATTAAATTGCCAAGGTTTCTCGAATCCTCGGATAAAGCTTTACTTTTTAGCAATGTGTTATAGCGTAAGCTTTGTATTTCCGGTCTGTTATTAAAATAGAATTCTATCAAAGTCCAGTAAATTTTATAAATTGAAGATGATGTCGAAAAAGTTGATTAATTTAATCTTGCTCGTCTACAGTTTCGTTAAAATATCACCCAAATCGAGGTCCAAATGCAAAATTTCGCAATAGCCATTATGATGACGATAGAGAACTTGCCGAAATTATCACCTGCCACTGAATGGAATAAAAAAACGAAAGGGTGGTAAATATACGATTTAGCGAGATTGGAATTTGTGGCAATTAAATCTTAAAACTCACTTTTCTAGGAAATGCCAAAGCCTTAACGTCTCAATCTTACGATCTACTTGCGGTTTTAAACTAAAGATTGTACTGGAACTTGCCGGCCAAATCAATTTCACTTTTATATAAATTAAAACTGTTTCCTATCTAAACGACATTTTGAATAATGGTATAACTTTTTAACTTACATATTAACATAACATGTAAAATTTCGCTATAACATTTTCTGTAACGCTGGATGAAAATAAACAAATTCCGCACACTTATAATATTTAATACACATACAGTCTAATGATATAAATATTTAAATTTTCTTAAGTTCCCACGTCCCGACTACTTTCATAAATCGATATTAGTCCATGTACTCGATTCAGCCATAATTTCTAATCCAACAACTAAATCAAAAAGTTATGTCAATCCTAATTTCCAAAGTGCCTGTACTCCAATACCCAAATCTCTACCGCTAACTCAATCATCCAACAGTGATAAATACAAAATCAAACACTCAATAAAATCACTTTCCACATACAAACCCACTCACCAGCCATCGTGCGCCGCCCTTAAACCTCGCCTATACACACACTCCCAACGCGTACCTCAGGCTCGCGCTCGCATATATCGCGATATCGAAAGTAAAAGTATATTACACGAAGGCGGGTGTTGCACGTCACGTTGGCATAGCCGAGCGAGCGCGCATTTTCCAAGCCTAGATCGTACAGCGAAATTTATACGCTAGCCAGTGCTGGCTCAATGTCGCCGCGGCTGTGTGGGTATACACAAGCGGCGCGAGAAGTAATTACGAAAGTATAGACTTTTTTTAATTGTGCATTAAGGATAGTTTTACGGGAGGGTTGCTGATGATAGAAAACTGCGCGCCGCTTTATTATGCATGCAGATCTGGCTGATTTATGCGCGCTGGATTCCAGGATGTTTTTGTGTAACAGCGGCTGTTGCTTAATGCTACTCTGGTTTAATGCAATTTGTTTATTTACGTAATTCGATTAGAGCGTAGTAATGCGCGCCTAACGAGCCTCGGCTAAGAAGCTCTGATTAAAACGTTTACAACTCCGGAGCATAGCTTTGTACATACAATCTCCGAGTATCTAAATCACCCGCTGAAACAATTATTTATCCTAGAGTAAAGTGTCACTCGGATGCTGTATGATTCACAGAAGTACGTCTAGTCTCTATCTCATCCCGCCGACGTTGCGCGATGCCATAGAAAGTTTACGAGCCGACCGATGTTTACCGAGTCTGAAAATTTATAGGAAAATTCAGCCGGCGTATTCGGCGCGCTATGAAGTCCGTAAATTACTTTCTTTAACCGGCGATAAAAACGCCTAAGCACACGCGCACGGGCATTTAAACACCAGATGCGCCGCGCTTATATACCCGCTCCTAAATAGACTCTCAAAAATGATCGACTCCGGCTCCTAAGTCAACTCTTCCGCGAAAAGCCGGATTACGTAAACGTTTTATCATGCACTTAAATAACCCGCGGCTCAACCGTTAAACCCGAGCGCTGCACTCGCCGACTGAGAATTATTATTTTTCAATGCAGGAGCAGATTAGTTCTCATTTTTTTTTCGTTCCAGGATCGAATGCGCGAGCGCGAGGGAAAGATGGTAATCAAGTTAATTTGTCAATTATCAACTTCTTTTTGCGAGAGGTTTTCACTTTTCTCATGATAAACTGAGGCTTGGGTGCGCTGAACCCGTGGATATGTATGCTGGGCATTTCTTGAAGTTTTTGTAGCGTTACGTTTTTACGGCGGGATTCCGATGCTGGAGTGGGAAGGGAAAGTTTTTTTATTTTTTAATTATAGGAAGATAAGTAAATGAAAATATAATGCTGAGGTAGCATCAGTGCCATTAAGAAAAATGGCGAGTCTCGGAAAATTGTTTGAGACTGGATGCGAAAACTGTAAATAATAATTTTCATTTGGATTTCCAGACAGTAAACTTGAGTACAGTTATTACGTTTACTAATAGATCTATTAGAAAATTACCTTCCACTGAATGAAACTTACCGAGCGCGCTGTAGTTAGATTAAGACATTTCAATTTACATAGAATTATTTTATTCTTCCGTCTACGTTGCATTATAGTCGAACGTAAGACTATCTCATAAATGTACAGTGCAATTATCATGTACGGCTTTTTCTAGCATTTCCATCGAAAAAAATGCCGTGTCATAAAATCAAATTATCATTTTTAATGCTCTCAAAGATTTAAGTAAAATGCGAAAAAGAAACGGTGGATGACCTACTTTGGAAGAGTCGTAATATTTGCTTAACTCGATGTATACGCTCAATACCTCACCAAGTTCTAAGTTGCAAACTGCAGTAGTGGAGAATACAGACTGTCCTCGATTCATTCTTATCTTCCAAGACAAAATGAATGTGCAACTTAGTGTTTTTATTGTGTGTGGAGGTTGGAACAGAGTGGCTTTATCAGAAGAGAAAATTGCTTGTAAGCCTAGAAAATTAGACTAGAAAATCTGTGTTTATGGTTAATGTTAATAATTAACTCATCAAATGTAAGTACAGAAATTAAGATTATTAATTTCAAAAGTAATTGAAATCTTTAATAAAATCATAAACGAAATAGTATACCATCTCACCTACCGCATCTGGCATCCCTGGCGAATTAAACGTAATCACATCACAAATCAAACCCCCAAAAACTCAAACCATAAAGGATTATTCCACAAATACGCACATTCAAACTTTCATTCCATCTCGCCTCATTACATCAACGTCACGTATTACATTACCTATCCCCATATTTTGTTAATATTCGAACTTACCGCGCGCTCGCGAAAATAAAGTGCAGATCCATTAAACTATCGCAACACACATACGGTTACGCGCTCTCGTAAGACCCGACCATTACACAACTAATGTTATTTCGGTGCTCAGCTATCTTACGGCAATAATTTCATTCCGCGCGACCTTTTGCATACGCGCAAGATTCACCTATATTGCAACTCGCGATCTCGTTCCTAAGCCAGTCCGATCCTTAACGGTCCTCGATTTTTCACGATCGGGTTACCAGCCATCAATAATCGCGTTAGGAACAAACCGAGGGGGTCATTAATTTGCAGAGGCACGTGCGCGAGGCTGGATGTACGAGGGGTCAATTACAGGGGAGAAAAGTCGAAAGAGAGAGCGAGGTTTGAAACTTTGGGATTATTGATGGAGCGGAGCGATTGGTGTGATGGTGAAAATATGGCCGGGTGATTGATAATTTGCCGTGTGTGCAGTTTTGGCCGAGGTAAAAGTTGCGTTTCGCGGTCTTGCACCATTAGCGGTGATCGATTAATTAGTTATGTGCGTGTAAGGACGTAGTGATAGAGGGATTTGAAGAGTGTATGAAATGTTAGGATTTGAAGTTTGAATCTGAGTGATTTAACTATAGTCCATATATGGATTTAATTATGGATAACCTGTCCGAATACTTTTATAAATATCGTTATATTTATAAAAGTATTCGGACAGATTTTTGCCCATAATATATATTTTAAAGAAAGGATTATTTAGCTATTTCTAAAAAATAAGACAAAATTATGTAGTTTTATAAATATTAGTCAAAAATATTCAAACTGCAAAAAGAAACTGCATACACAAAACCATTTTCTAAAAAAAAATTTCAAGGAGTTATAGCATTTTCAAATTTTTTAATAAACCCATTTTTATATAGTATTCAAATAGATGCTACTATCGGGTAAAACCTTTGAAACATTGCAAGACTTTCGAAATTTCCTACCTTCTTTTGTTAAACATAAATTGTCCGAATACAATGATAAGAAAGAAACTACGCTAGGGGTAAGCTTGTTCGTACACGAATGTCAGCAAATGTAATGCTTTGTCATCACAATCTTTTTGTACGTTATAATCTCGCAAAAGATCAAATTATAAGGTGTAATGAAAGCGTTTAATAACACAAAATGAGACGCTTTCGGAAATTAATTGACACCTACTTTTGTTCGATGCGTAGGTGATTGAACGGACAATTATCTAGAGAGCTTTGCATGATATGCTCTTTCTATCATACGAATATATGCCAAATGCATAATACTTAAACTGTCTATCATTTTTTATAGGCTTTTTGCATCTCAAATTATTTGCCTTTACATAAGTATCATTACTCAAATACTCACTTTTATTCTCCTTGTGTTAACGTACGGTATTGCTTAATACAGCATCATTATTACCTAGCATTGTATTCATAATAAAAGTGGAATAATATTAAATGAAACTATAATATAATTGATTAGCAAAAATTTAGTCCATTTTGATATATAGGTAGAACCTATCTTGAAGTTTATACTATTCATAAATAAATCAAAATAATATACTTTATAATATATTCATCAATATATATAACATATACATAGGATTGGAAAAATAATAAACATTTACGTTTCAAATTCACATTTCACTGCCATTTAAAATCTAGTATTTCAAACCTATGTTAGTAATTATTATCAATTAATTAGTTTTGCTTTCTCGATAATAACCATATCCTGTCAGTAAAACTCTTCACCTTCTCAGTTAATAGATCAAATACGTGACCATCAAAGTCAATACAAATAATAACTTTTATTGTTTTTTACCATAGAACATACGATCTTTTTACAAACATCCGTTCCCCTACTAAAAAGAACCGTGAAATCACAAATTAGACACACACAGAGACCTCGACTCACACGCGCTCCACATCCTGCAAATCCATCAAAACGAAAGTTAAATTCGCAAAAACAACTCCTCGCTTAATCTCTATTATCACGAAAGAAAACAAAGATGCCTTCTCGGCGCCTTGTAACGACAGTGACCCATAAAGCCAGCCAGCAGTGAGGGCGCGGTCTGGTTCTGAAGGCAGCGCGATGGCCAAAAAAAATGGAATAAAGAAAACGAGAGTGACATGAGGATATGCGGCCTTTCACGAAGAGCCGCTCAGGGATCCTTATAGCCAGGGAGAGAGCCTCGGGGCGACCTTTGCCGGGACGCACATGTGCCGGCGGTGCTGATTCGCTTTCGAAAATTAGCAAATTGACGGCTGCGAAATGTGAGATTCGGTTAATTGATAGACCGGCTTTCTCGGGGGGGATAGGAGAGAATTTAGAGCGAAGTTTTGTTGATTGAAATAATGTTGGTGGGCGAGGTTTTGGAGCTGACGAATATGGTTTTGGGCTATTTTTTTTAGCGCTATTGATAATATCTTCATAAATATGTTTATAGTTTTATTGCATAATGAAAAGTCAATCATAAAATCAGACTATAACTGGTTTCGTAATTGTAATAATTATTTTTATATTTAAATATTATTATTGAAATAATATTTTTTTCTTTGAGAATCTATTGCAGCAAATGATAAGCATTATACGTGGTAGAGTAATTTAAAATAACACTAAGATATTCCTGCCATGCGTAAAAAAGTATCGAAATAACTTTTAGTAGGATCCCGTACTTCTTTGATATGGTAATCATCGACAAAAAAATAACGTATAATGAGATACTGATCTAGATCTCAGGATATTCACAACTTTCTTAAAGTCTAGTTCACCTTCATTCGCCTTCGCACGAAGATTCAATCGGCTTCCTAACCCACCATTTCTCGCACATAGCAATCTATAGAACTTTTTCATATAGCACTAATAAAAAGCAGTAATAAAAATAAAAAACTAATAAAACCAGTTTTACTGTTAGTGTTGGTGCTTTAGCCTTAATTTCAAATTCACACATTTTTTATTGTTTATTATTTAATGGATCCAACAGAAAGCCATAAATAGAAATCAAAGGAATTTTAAATAAAATTTTCAAGCTATAATTTTTTTCAGAGTAATTATGTAAATAAAATAATGTATTACATCAAAAGGTCATTTAGAGGTCAATATTTAAAAATTTTTTATTTTAGGAACGTGCAGCAGGGCATATCAATTGATCCACATCTGATGTAGATCTTGTTGGTCTTCATGTCATTCAATAATTGATATTGCTCAATAAAGTTTTTATTTCGATCGGTCCGTTATGTCACGCACTCTGTATGCTAATAGAGCCTATGCGTCAAATTTGATCCGGCCGTTGGAATAGTACTGTGGCCTGAGGCTAATCTGTCGTTATATTTCTCTTGAAAAATATAAATATATACATTGCTGACGTTCTAAACATCTAAATTAAATACTTAAATAATCATGTCAATTTTTAAGTGAGATAATATCTTCTGATCATATTTAGTTCATATTTTCCATAATAGAATAACAGTCACCTCTAAGTGACTTCTAATAATAAATATTTATAAAGAAGAGATCGTGTATTTCATTTAGTATCCATTATCGTTGATTTAATTTCGATAATCTAATATAATCCTTTGAACATTCTGGACTTTCGTAACTAAATATAGAAAGCTATTTTTAACGCCCTGAACAAACAATCAACACCTAATTAATCTTTGTCATTGATTTCTATTAGATATTTTACTACCTTAAACCATCATTGATTGCAGTAAATAATCTTTATATTTGTTCTATAAATATAATTTGTCAGTCAAAAGATTTTCGAATACCTATACAGATTTGCATTCGAATCTTAATTTTGAAATAAGAAAGACCTGGGCTAGTTGGGTAAAAGGGTAAGTCAAAAATATATTATTGATTTAAAAATATGATTATATTTCATACATATTGACGAGCCCACACGTATATACTACATTTTTGATAGCTAAAAATAGCAATGTAGAACTTAAGAAAAAAGATATCTAGTTTGCCAACTTTTCTGTGTAGTGAACTACAGGCTTAGTCTTTTCTTAAAAAGTTTTTTCAAAATATTAAAGTTCCATAAATCCTGCTCCAAAAATCTCTGAAATCCATTATCCAATGCATAATTTTATCAGTAAAAACGTTAAATTTATCCATATATATTCCAACACCAAACACGTGCGAACGCACGAGGATAAATCTGAAAGCGCATCATTTCTCTCTCTCTCTCTCTCTCTCGCTCTCTCGCTGACCAATTACAAGCGCCTCTTCACCATCCATCTCATCGAACTTTCATTTTCGCACGCACACATCACTCGTGCAAAAAAAAAGATCCCGTTCGATCCACATCCTTTCCACGAGGCCGAATCCGCTAAAAATCGAACGCCCAAAAACTCTCCTAATCACCATAAATCCAGCTCCAAAATACAGAGGACCAAGCCGAAACCTCCGCGCAAGGAAATGTATAATTCAGCTCCTCGAAGGCGAAAGGAGAAGGCCGCGTCGATATTTCGGAGTGCATATAAGCGTATAAGAAAGTTTCGCGCCGCTGGGCGCTGGCGAGCAGCGAAGGACTCCGAATATCTGGCGAGGATGGCCTCGATTCGACGCACTCGCGGCGGCTGGCTGGTTCGATACGAGATTTAATGTCGCCTGCGGACCTGGTTTTCTGAGGATAAGGAAAGATTTATTTTTTTTGCTCGCGGGAGTTTCAGGTGTAAGTGCGTTGTTTTTGTATTGATATGAAATTGCGAGCTGGTGACGTGTTTTGCGGGGGTTTCGCGTTGATGTGAGAAGAAAAAAGAGATGGGAAGTGTACGTGCGTATGTCAACGTAAAAATGAAATTGTGTCCTTGATTTGGTATTTATATACTTTAAATCCTATATTACGGAAATATTGCCAGATTTCAGTTCTTTTGTTTTAAAAGTTTGTATCCAAAATGAATAATATTTTGAATTACGATTTTCCAAGATATTTCTTTCATAGATTGATAAATTCAGATATGCAACAAAAACCACCTGAGTTGATCTAGTAAATAATGCATTAATCCTATCCCTAATAAACATAAATCACTTCCAACAACTGATAAATGCAAAATTTCTAACGTCTCGGAACTCAAGCACACTCCACTGCCCACCAATCCAATACCTCGCGTCCAAGAAACCAACTCGCACGCTGCATATCCAGTCACTGCACTCACTGAAAAAAAAACCTTGCGAAAAATAATTGACAAAAAAGAAACGAAACCAGAAAATTTCTAAGCGCGTTCACACACGAGCCGGGGCGCTTTCACTCGCTCGGAAAACCAGATTTGCATTTCCCTTACGCAAAGTCGAGCTGGATTAAAAGCTTTAATAAGCCGCGTCGCATCGGGACAGTTATAAGCGTCGGGTGCGTATATCGATAGGCAAGACCAGTTTGTTCGTCTCGCGGCGCGAGATACGTCAGGTTGAACGAGCACCGCTTTTCCAAAGTGTTACGTGTCGGTAATGGGTCTGGCGAGCTGGGTTCTTTGAACGGTCAGCGTCGTATTTTTCAATGAGCGTGGAAAATTGATGATTGTACAGGTGCAGGAAGGTAGGTATGAAGTTGCTCGGCTGGAAAAGTTGAAATGGAAATTTGATATTTTATTGTGGTTAAACGTGTGGTTGATTTAATTATTTACGACCTTTGGGATTGTGATTGGCAAGTTCGGTATTAATATTTTTTTTATACATCTTTTATGCATACAAAATTTTGTTTGGGCCATTTAAACAATAATGAAAATAGTTTTCGCAGACTCTGAATTTTATTTTTATTTTTTTACATATTAGTTGGATATTACTTTAATGAATTATTTTATGACGGTGTATCTACAAATACTGATTTCTTTATTCATTTATGATTGATCTTCTACAAATGTCAGTTTTGCTCTGTTTAAAAAACTAATATTATTATTAGGCTATCCTAAAAAAATATAAAAGAAATTTCGAAGACTATTTGGTAGTTAAAAAAAAAATATGAGCTTTTAATAACTTTATTATATACCACAAAGTAACCTCATTTAGAATGATTAATATACCAAAAACATGCGGTAAGGAAATACCATCACTGAATCTCTGTTTATAATAAAAAACTCAAAAATTTAAATTGTATGCTAAAAAAAATACACAAGCTTATGTTCATATTCAAGTTTTGTCTTCGTACATAATTGATAAGTTTTTTTTTAATAAGAAATATTTTTTATTTAGAGAATAATTAAAGGTATTATTATTGAAGCAAAAACCTTAGATTACGAAATATGTCAAAATATGAAAATTATAAGTTACAATATGTTATTATAAGTTATAGAATAGTTATATTATAGATATTATAAATTATTAGAAAATTATAAGTTTAAAATAAAAAGAATAGAAATTTGATTTTATTGTGAAGTTTATACACTATTATTATTATTAATTTTTTTTCTTTTTTTTAGTAAATTCTTCTATTTAAGTAATTTTGTGAGTTTGCTTATACTTTAAAACATTTAAAACAATTTTAATAATAATTCTATGTAAGGCATATTATATTAAATTATTATTATTATTATTTTTTTTTTTTTTTGATAAATTAAAAACATTTGATATGTAAAGATTTTATCTTTTTTCAAGTATTGATAAATTACTTAATCTAGAGTATAAAACGAAATAAACTTAAACTGCCAACCTTAGATTTTGTTTTGTATTTTTCATTAGTCAACTCTCTTACTAAGTAAGTGTATCCGCTTACTTTCGCTTCAAATAATTTAATTTGAACATTTTCAATAAAACTCATTTGATTTCAGATATTTCCAACGATGCATTTCCGAATACTTACATTGATTTCATGATGAAAATTTCATGATTTTTTAAAATTAACAGCTCCTCAATCCTTACTTTTCAGAACATCAACTAACAATCCTCTCCATAAACCCAACTAATAATAACAACATTACACCTAACGAACTCGAACGATCTCAGCTAGAAAGTGAAACTATTTAGGAACCCATCAAAGCATCTCCTGATGAAGCCCCAGGCGTCTATTACCAATACCTATTTGCTCAAACAGCAACTCAGTAGCACGTGAGAAATGCACTTTTAGCACACCACACTATCTTCATCGCTCGCATCCTAATTGCTCATCGTACACACGCGCGCTTTTCACGCAAGGCTTCCGCCATATACACCTATCCAGAAAACCCAACAGCTGCCGGAAAACACCTTTATGCTATCACAGTAGATTTCGCTTTTATTTCTCCAGTCAAAAAGAATTAGTCTTTGACCCGTCGTTGTGTAATCGCAATGCGCCACGTAGGTGCGAGGCTGAAATTAGTGCACTTTCTGCGGAGCCGACTTCCTGCGCGCGAGTCGCTTGCAATTAGAGAAAATAATTTCGCGCGCCGCTCATGTGGGTTGACTGCCAGTCGCGCGGCCGCATTGAGTAATAAATGAAGACGGGAAGTGCAGTTTACTGTGGGGGGAAAAAATCTGAGCTATGAATTTTCTTTGTGAAGGTAGGGGAGGGAGGAAGTGGAGCTTGGAGTTTTAATTATGGAGCTTTTGCGGTTGATGGGTTCGCGGAATATGCAACGGATGTTGGCTTGTTGTTGTGATGGTGTGTTTAGATTCTTTGATTTTTGAACGTGTTATTTTATTACTCAATGAAACTTTCGTTCTTGGTATTGTCGCAATGATCTGTCACCTTTACAATGCATTTAAATTTTTGAAAGGAACTTTAATTAAGGTAGGGAACAACAACGGGGTAATACTGAGGTGAACTTATTTTGCGGTTACAGTTGAAGAAATGTGCTATAAAAGTTTTTACGCTGCAAATCTGAAACTTTCAAACCGCAGTGCCAAATGTTTCATTTTGGCGAATTTCTGATGTATTTAGCTTTATTATAGTAACTTGAGAAAATTATAAAAAATTTTCAATATGGGAGTATTAATGTATTGTGAAACTTTCGGTTAACTACTACTTAAATAATAAAAAATACATTTTGTACTTTAAAGTTTGAATGCCCCCATAATAAAATATATGTATTTGCCGAACGACTGTAGATTACATAAACTTTCACGTAACGTTAAAATTATTTTAAATACATAATATAATAAAAAAAGTAGGAAACTAATGCTTACGTACACACTATCAAAATTGTTTGATGATTTAACTCTCGTTTGTGAACATGTAACATAACTCTAAGCTCATACTGTCACTGTAAATTCATACATGATAAATTACACGGGCCAAGTATGCAACTCCTACTTAAATACATTGTAACTATTTTAAAACATTTTAAGCTACAGACCTGACCCGTGTAATTTTACACACATGAATTTACAGTGATTATCTTAATACTTTTCATCCACATCCTATTAACACATCCATTGTACATTGTCAGCACCATCACAAATAATAATTTCACTCGCACAACAAAAACCATGCAACCCAGCTCCCACCCCTAAAATTAAGAAACCAAAAAACCTACGAAACACACGCACACAATTAGCCCATCATCTCAACCCGCAATTACCCTAACGCAACATCCCCGACGACAACTCCCGCAATCCGGACATGCAACGTCTTTTTTCCGCGCAAAAGCATCCGATAACCGCCATCCAATACCCAATTGCCCCTATAACCGTCGCTTTCCTCAAGCATAGCTCCCGCATTAAAGGAATCGCTCGAGCCGACCGGTCTTCCGTGATGCAACCTCCGTCATACGTCGCCTACACACTCGCTTGGGCCAGTTTTTTTCACTATCCTATAGGCGGCTTCTCTTCCGTCGAGAAAGTTTCCAGCCCGCGGCTGCGACGGCTCTGACTGACTGCTTTTGTTACAGTTGCGATTTTGCGCCGAGGGGACTAATGTCTCGCTCATTGCGCCTTTTTCCTTTTGTTTCCTGCGGGCCGGAAAGTTGCAGCGATGAGTTTTGATGGGTGGTTTTAGCGGTTTTCGCGGTCACTTTCGCGCAAAGTGGAGGTGTGGAGATGCGTGCGGGAGTTTTGCGGGCTTTTGTTTTGGGATGCTGAGATTGCGGGGGAGATTGACGGGTTTTAGAGCTGGGATGTTGCGAAATGGCGAGGGGAATGAGCTATTGTTTGGATTGTTATATTTCATAGAACGATTAATATGGCGATTGTTTTCAGTAATCTAGAAAAAAGATTCAAGATTTAAAAAATCGATTTTTTTACCCCAAGAAATATTATTTATGAAAAATTTTAATATTTTTTTGTCAAACAGACATAGTGGTTGGCAATGCACTTTACTCAAAATACTTAAGGTGTGTAAGCTACATGGAACTATTTCAAACGAGATCTCAAATTATGATAGTAAAACTTTTGTTACTATATGTGCGACTCGTAATACTTTCTCAAATTGGCAAGATTGTATAGACCGTTTAGCGAAAGCTGTATGGTGCTAGTTATTATGCCCAATTATTTGTTAGTATTGTTTTTACTTCCTCTAAAACTGTATGAAATAAAAATTATTTGAGAATATTGTAATATAACACCTTCGCAGGATATACTTAGCACTTTGTAACCTTATAGCTATAAAACAGGTGTTTTTTACAAACAATCAAGTTTATAAAGGTTTTCTTATATTACAAAGTTATTACAGAAATTATTTTAGCGAACAACAAGAACACCTTGATTCTTATATAAGTAATATTGTTTGAGTAGTAAAGTAATTCAGTACATCTCAATAATATTATTATGAGTTTGATTAAATTGTAAACAATCTTATTATCATAAAGAATTATAATAAGCTTTATCTGAGACAAAACGTCAGTCGTAAGATTGACATAAATATCAAACGATTGATCTAATTTAAAAAGTGGTATACTTCTACCAACGCGGAAGTTGTTTTTGTCGCTACATTAGAAAGATTTCTAATTTAAAATAGAAGAACTTTTTATTACCTAACCATCGCATTTGCTAAAATTAAATTTCTCCACTTCATTCTTGGAAAAGATTGTTATTACGTTTATTTTATAATAACAATCACACGCTAGTTATTTTCCTTAACCACCCCTTAAACGAACTCAACACTCGCTAAGTATGCGAACTGATTCTATATTATTGTAAAATAACTATACTCGAACAGAAAACTACTCCTACTTTAATAGAACAAAAAGTACTTTCACAAAAGAATAAAACGGTAAGCTGTAATTAAACGACTTATCCTCCAATAAGGAATCAATGTAGACCAGAGAAATTAGAATTACAATACATAAATCTAATTAAATATTTTCACTACCCAATTAATCAAGCACTCGATCCTCCAGCGAGACCAATTTGCGAATGAATCGCCGCAAATACACATACACGCTCCCCGATGACTACGCAACTTTCCTCGATCCATATCGGCAATTACTCTCGGCAAATTGAAATTCATCAACTCCGTTTTTCGAAACCCCCGCGAGCAAAAAAAAAAGAATTTCTCCTTCCCTGCATCGAGCGGTATCTACGTATTAAAGTCACTCGAGGACATCGAGTCGAGCGATGATCGACGACGAGCATTCGCGTAATCGCGAATCTCATGCAAATTCCTATAGTTGAACTGGAAACTGTATAGCTCGAATAGAAAGGTAACTGCGCAAGGTTACCGCTGCTGCGAAAAAAAAGGAGAGAAACACCCTTCACTGAGGATAAAAACGAAAACAATCAGAGAGGTTTATGGCAACTGCCTCTTTCTTTTTTTTTGTCATCCGCTGGTGGTGACATCGTGAGGCGGAAAATTTTTTTCGAAAGCATAATGGGATTCAGACGGTTCGTCGGGCGGCACGTGGCGTTATGCAATTTTAGGTGATATGTAGAGCATCTTGGATTTATGATGGATGGCGGATAAATATAAATTTATGAGATTGTATTGGAGGCTTATTGGGTCGTTGCGGAATAGAATGTTTAATGAATTTCGAAATCGATTGACGTTATCAGGACGACGTTTATACAATATTGGGATCGTTTAAAATTGGCGACGTTTTGTAGCTTTCTCTTTGAGAAAGCAAAAAGTTAAATAGCACTAATCTGCAAAAAACTAAAAATGTTGAAAATTTAGAACAATGATATTTTAATAATATAATTTTTTTGTCTTTATTTTATAAGAAATGGCAAATCGATTAAATTTTTTATTGTAAAAGGCTACTAAAACAAAACAAAAATTTCCATCTAAAGAAAAATAAATAAGAAAAGTCTGTAGATTAAAAAAAAAAAATTTCTGTTTTTTTTTTTTTTTTAAACTAATACTTGACACACACTGTATACGTTAGAAAATGAGTCCACATAATTACATATCACAGCCGTAGTAAATTATGTGTAATGTTTATCACTAATTGACTATAAACTAATTTTTTCCCAGTATCTGCAAACCGTTGCATAAGTACGTAATAGCTGGAAATTAGTATTCAGTACTTTCAAATTATGGAACTCTTCAATACGAAATTAAATTTATAATTAACAAAACTTCACAAAGTATTTTAACGCTTGACCCGCAGCGCTTTATCGTATTTATGATAATTAATGGCATGCAAATTATCTGCACACTTTATTTAAATAGCCTTAATGCCACGAATTCCCAATGCAAATTTCTAGTTTTTCGATCAACTTTCGCCGCGCGCAAGCCACTTTTAAAACGAGAAACCAGCTCACGAATCTCGGCACCGAACTAAAAAAATCCCAGCCACTCTTAAACCTTCATAACGGAAAAAAAATAAACCAGAAGCAAAGTGCGCATACGTTCTCGCAACTGGCTCTCATTGCAGCTTTGAAAGCTGCAATCCCCCATTGTGAGTCAGGAACTAATGAAGCCATCAAAGCGACATGACTTCGTGAAAATTGCGAGCGCGCTTTCGCTCGATCCTAGCGCTCCACCTGACAATAAAAAAAACTTGCAAAAGTCATAAACACCGCTGGCGACAAGGTCGCTAAGGCAATCAACGGTTTCACACTGCATTATCCGGCGCGGGACGCTTAGAAGCCGTTTTGAATTGTTCGAGCTTCGCCTGGCTTTCGGCGTTTTGCAACTGAGTTGCATAGAATTTCGCGTGTAAGAGAGAAGGGTGTTTTTATGCGGAGTATGTAAGTCTTATTTCAGGATTGATGTTTTTCATTTGGCTTAATTGAAGCGACATCGCACCCACTAATTAGCGTAATTGGAGGCTAAGTAATTAAATTTAGCAATTAAGGGGTAGAGGTCTCGTTGATGTTGGAGTCAAAGGAAGATGTCTTGTATTTATGTAATGCAAATGCGTCGATGTTGCTCTGTGTGTGTATGGTTTGAAGTTTTATATTCATAATATTGCGAGTTCGAGTTTCTAAAAGGTATTGCTTAGCTTGAAGCGATTAAACAAGCGTAAATTTAATAAACTGATAGAAAAATATGCAGTTGCATTATAACAGCTTATTTTCGTAATTGCTCGATTTTCTAATTTCGTTATTAATAAACCATGAAGATTACCATCATCGAAATAAACGCGCCAAACAAAAATCCGAGCCAATTTTCGCGAAATTACCAGAATAAAAATTTAAAATCATTCCCCCGCGCACCGAATTACGCAAGCAAGCCGTAAAAATAGAAAAGCATTCTTAACACCTCCGCTACTCCCGTGACTCAATTCCCATAATTTTTTCGCGCCGATCCCAACAAAATTTACGTATTCTACAGAAATTTTCTCTCAAAAGCAAAGCCGAGCGACGATCGCCGCACACTTCAAACCAGTCGGATACAGCGTTGAGTATCTATTACCTCTTTTTACGGCGTCTCGGACTTTCCAAACGGATTTTTACGATTGCGCGCTAAGAGAGCAACTGCAGCCCGGCAAATGCGTAACAGACGTTTTGCAGCACAATGCATAAGGATAAAACAGTTGTTATTCGAGCAGCAAGCCCGTATTTCGATGCCGCTGTCGGCGAAAAATGTTTATGGAAGAAGGCTGGGACTCTCCGTGATTGCTGTGTTTCAATTCGGATAAGAAGCGGGATTGCCGCCGGGTTGTTTGTTTGGAAATGTGGGTTTTAGCGTCGGGGTGATATATTTTCGGCTGTGATTTTGTTTTTAAAGTGATGAAGCGAATTACAATAATTATGTTTTTAAAGAGGGGTGTGACGATTGTATTCTGCAATGAATTTCTGTATTGCTTTGTGTTTTCGTAATGGTGGGGAAGTAATTTTAATTTTAAAGTTTAATTTAGATGCGAAATTCAAAGAATTTTCATAGAAACTTCTTTGCCGAGCAAAAAATGCATTTCAATTTCTTTGAAAAGTGCAGCGTGAAAGCGCTAAATTGCTTCTCTTGTTACGAAAACGAGTTGACATTTTACGCATTTAAACGCTCGTATACTTTTTAATTGCATGGGAGGATTTGAGTTGAAAATATTCTGTTTGCTTCAAGGCAGCAATCTCATGCGACTAACTCTGATTCTGTTTTTCTCAAAACAATAATTAAATTTTTTATAATATTAACTCATAGTAATTTCTCTTTCCAACCAATACTAAATATATCGTCTATTACAAATATCTATTCAAAAGAGTTTAATTAAAAAACAATGATGCAATAACAACAAAAAATCCCTATTAATACACCTTTCACGTATATCAAAAACTACAAAAGCTCCACCGATATTTTTCAAGCCACAAAGTGCTCCGAGGCCGCCGTAATAGGTTTACCAGGTAAATGCACATCGATAAAAAAACTCTCGCAACGCAAAGTGCAACCTTTCTAACGAGAGTATAATCGTATTAAAAAAAAAGTGGAACTTGGAAAAAAAATCACATTTCCCTCACTTCGCGGTAATGCATTGAGCAAAGTGCGCTGTTTTTTGCGAAAGAAGCATGCGGGCACAAGTAGAAATATGTCTGGATAGTCACAATCACTTGCCGCTTACGCACCGTGTAATAATATAATGGAAATCGACCAATAAAGTAATGCGCGCTCTTTTATATTTTTATCGATATTTCGCCAAGACAGCGGGGTCGTATCTTTTTTTTTTACTGAAATTTATGCGCTTTATGATTCATGCATTCGCATATCTCGGCGGGCATTTGAATAATATAGTCGATTTCAGAATAGATCGTAGGATTGTGGCTAAGTAGAGGGATTTTTACAATAATTTTCTTTCTTGAGGATAGTAACAAACACGTTGCTGACTAATACTGTTGTTTTTCGTGTAAACAATAATTTTAAAAAATTTTCATGTTATTGTAATGAAACTTGTTATTTGACGTATTTTATAAACGTAAAAATTTAAATTTATTTAGCTCTCTAGCACAGAACTACAATTAAAGTTTCATGAAACATGACTCGGCCATATAAAGTATGCCGCAGTAGATACAGAGCGAGTTTGGCAAGACACACATTCAGAGTGAACTTTGGCCGACTTTTTCCGGCTTCCTCTCCTCTCAAAGCGAGAAACTTTCCTTAATTAAACTTTTTTCGCCCTCTTTAAATTTCATCAAACCATCGAGATTTTCCCCTCAAAACAACAATATCTCTTCCCCCCCCCCTCCCCATCATGACACAGCTCCTTAAAACCACATCTCTCCGACCCCACCTCTCTAAACCTCACCACTTATAAAAAAAAAAACTTTAATCGCAGCCCCGCGAAAATAGCTCGGCCCAATTAAACGGAAATTTCGCCGTTGCGCAAAGCTGCGATATATCCGCATTTCCAGGCGGCCCGGCTCGCATTAGAACGCCGAGGCGGCCGAATCTCTCACGGTCTCGCGCGCAAGCGCGAGCTGGCTGTAGAGATAATCGCTCGCGACGCCGCCGAGACACGCGTACGCTTGGGTCTATAATAATGCAAGCGATGGATATAGGCTGGCTTTGGTGTTGGCGGCTGCGGAGTGGTCTAACGGGTGTGCTGGAGTTTAGTGTTTTGGGGTAGGGTATTAATGGCTAATGAAGCGGTTGATTGAGATCTTTTGGGATGGATTGTTTATTTTTAAGGGTTTTGAGGTGTTGGGTGAGGAATGAGTGTGTGGAAAGTAATTGTAGTTATGTGCGTCTATTACGGTATTTTTACTCGGTTCTTGAGTTAATTAAGAAAAGGAATATTTACTATAGTCGTAAATTTTTGTTGTGATAAATCAGCCCGTACCTATTACAGAATCGAATTATTCCGAAATGAAAGTTCAGTCTCGGTAGTAGACACGTTGTTTACTATCAAGTTTGAAGCTTTTGACAGAGCCTCTTCCTATATTACTACATTTCCTTTGCATATAAAGGACGCAACATGCTACATGTTTAATGAAAGGGTACAAGTTATATCTGCGGTATTTCTTTGACTTCCGTGAAGTGAATTTAATAAGTACGTATGGTCGTTACGACTTACGAGATGTTTCGACTTTTTCCGAATGTGGAAATTAATAATTTTGTAATGATTCTCTTCTAAAATTGTATTTTTATGACGATTGCTTTATTTCATAATTATTCCTAACACAAAAAGTACACGTCTGCTTAATTTTCATGAATTAGGTACAGTATATTTTTGTTACAAGAGAGAGAAGTGAATTACAAACTTGCAATCCACTTCTTTTTTAATTAAGCTTAGAGTCGCGTGCTTAGTGCAAACAATTAAAGTGCTGCAAGTGTGTGCCTCCTGAAAGTTCTCATAAAAAATCCTCAAGGCAACATAAACACACCCAAGATCACACTTTTTCAATTTTCCATCCCCCACCCATTCACTCAACACCTCCAACTAAACTTCGCAAACCTCAACCCTATAATCCTCCATCAATTAAAAAAACACTTTTAAAATCTTAATTAACAATCAGCTCAACCGATCTCACCTATCCCACTCCAAGCGAATCGATCCACCATATATACATACTCCGGACAATCGAGCGGAAAACGAGCCGAGCTGCAGGCTCGCATAGGCGTGGTCCCTTGCTGCATATAATACCTACCTACGTCTGCATAGCTACGTGCGCCTGCCTCTTTGAAATGCGATCGAGCATGTAGCCAGTGACTTTGAGCGTGAGTAGTGATTTTTGGCGCGAGCCGCGGCGCTTCGACTTCAAAAGTGGTGTAGTGATGTCGGAGACGGCTGTGTTTTTAGTTTTTTGTGATGCGCGGAGGTTTGGGCAACTTTCGTTTTTAATAGATAGAGAATTTCAGGTTGGGTGTAGGTTTAAGTATGGGTTTGGTAGAAATTTGAGGGGCCCGGTCGTAATTTGGGAGTCGAGCCGGAAATTTCCTTGTAGTAATTGGCGGGTTCTATAGTTTGTTGTTAAGTGAATACTATATTTTATACTTTCGAAAATTATTCTTGTATCTTCTGCTGTAATACACGTAATTCGAAAACCTAAAAAATTGAAATTAACATTTCCGCGGAATTTTCGATTATCCAACTCCAATAAAACCGCGTTACAAAATCATTCCAATAGAAAAGCAGCTCCACTCATCCAATTACTTAAAGTTTCACCGATCAATTATCGAAACAATACGCCAGTCTCGCCGCTGAAAAAGAAAGCGAAAATGATTATCGCGCGCTCTGCTCTTGTTACTTGAAACCCGCGGCTTAGACTCCATTATCGGACTTCATATTTCTTACTCCGCTCACCTATAATTCCGCGCCCACGAATTTCCTCGGTATATACCCAGAAACCTTTAAACCTCCATAACCCATTCAAAAAATTATCCAGAGCACAAAACGTTACGTAACAACCTTAGTCTAACCCGCATGTAAGCATTGATTAAAATTATTCTCGAACCCTATAGAATCACCGAAAAACACGCCCACGCACTTTCGTGCGTACCAAATCACAGACGCTCTCCCCTCTTATAAAACCGCTCAACGAGCCGTGCCATCATAACGCATCAAGTGTCATTACTCGCCGCTTTTCATTCCAATTTCTCCCTCCTCGATATATACTAAAATAGCCGTCCGCTGATTTATTTAGCGTGGAAAGCGAAGCGCGCGTATGGGCCGTATGGAAAGATCATAAATCACGATGTGTGTCGAGCGGTTACGACTCGACGTCGCATTAGACGTCGGAGCGCAGGCGCCGAGAGCTGCTTTCTTGTCGGCTTGACGCGCGTACCGATGACCTCGGTGTCAAGGAGTGAAAATGTGTTTATGGACTTTGAGATGCCTGGTTTTCGCGCTGTTTTGATTAGAGGCGGCTTTGGGGCATTGGAGATGATGGATTGATTTTTTATTCGAGTGGTTGGTATTTTTGTGAGGTAGTTTGATTGAATTGTAATTAGGTTTTTGATGTGAGATTTGAATCGAATGTGCGTGTCTCTTGTTAATTAATATATTGATTGAAAATTTTGAATGTTTTACATCATGAAAACTTGTATATGTCAGTCAAATTTATGGGCATGTACATTATTACGAAAATATTTGAAATGATAACCGTTAATAATTATCGCTCATACCATTAATTTTGTACAACAACAATAATAATAATAATAATAATGCTAACAAATTCGAAAATAAAATTCTGTTAGTGAAATGAAATTAAAATATTACTACATTAAGATCTCTAATTTTTATGCTTCCAAATCGTAATATTTTTATATTTCTCTTTCCAAATTAGATATTTATTTCTTATCGCCTTAAATAATCTATACTTAACATCTCAAAAAGCCTTTTCATTTCAATAACCAACCATAAAACATCAACCACCACCAAACCCATAAAAAAAACCATCAAACAAAACTAAGTTCCAAAGCTCACCCTCAATCACCCAACCCACACTTTTCCCACAACTACATAAAACAAAAACCTCTCCTACACGTCACAGCCTCAAACGACATAAACTTTCGAACGCAACAAAACACGCGTATATCCATCCTCCTCCGAGACCAAAAAACTCGCCTCTCAACTTACCGCCGCAAGAAAAATCCACGCCGGGATGCGTTTGCGTCGCAGCCGCGTTACACAATCCGACAGCTGTCGCGATTTATTTTTGCGCGCGCGGAAAAAGCAGTTCGGTATTCGCGCGATTAAATAATACCCGCGGTAACGCGACGCATTAGGACGGCTTTTTTACTCTATTCTAACGGCGAGGCACGATTTACTTTCTCTCCGCTGAAGGCCCGGAAGTATTTCACGAATTTTCATGGCTTTTAATTAAGCTTGATTGCGGCGACTTTATTTTTAGAGGCGCGCTTTGTGCGCGTACGGAGAAACGAGTAATGAACTACTGCAGTCGACGTGGACTTGGTATTTTTGTCTTTTATTATACGGGATGGAGGTTGGAAAAAAATTTAACGGTTTGTATTATTAGACGCGAGGATATAATGTTTTAATTGTCTCGTAACTCTTACTTTTCTCTGGTTTAAAGATTCGTTCCGATCGCTATTAAAATATATACCGTATCATAAAATGTAGAAAGCATAATGATGACGATTGTCTTTAGAATTAATAACGATCCAGCGATGGACGCGCGGAAAAGTCGGAATTAATAGCTTTAGAAAATGGGAAAGTATTTAGACTAAATTAGGGTGCAAGCGCGTAATAAAAATACGCGACAAGCAGCTGGCGGCCTCCATTTCACTTTTTCAGCGAACTCAAAACTGTAAATTAAGTACCAGCAGGACTTCCTTTTGAAGACTGTCCTTTCCTCCACAGTGATTAAACGCGCGCATCTTCAATTACATGCCGAATAGGTCATAAATCTAATGTTTCCTGCCGTTTCCCTCCCCGCCCCTCTCCTTTAAGGTGATTTCGAAAAGAAAAAAAAAGAACGAGAAAAACACCGAGAAATTATTAGTTCGACGACATTCGGCGTCACTCCTACTGACCCAGAAATACGGCGCAGAGTCTGCGCACTTGTTGCCGCAACTGGCGGCCGGCTCTCTGAGGTTTTGTTTTTCCTCGTTTAATATAATGTGGAACTTTCGTTCTTTTCGATCGGATTCGTGCACTGGTTGACGAAACGGAGCGGTTAAGTGTTTATGGGGAATTTTTCTTGGCTAGAAGTGAGAGCAGGTGAGAAAATATGATTGACGTTTTGGAGAAATGCAGGCGCGTGTGTAAGCGCGGTATCTTGATTTTTTTCTTTTGTGAGCGATGAGCGGGCAGAAATGTTAATTTTCTTTGGATCGAGATGGGCGTAGGCTTTTCTCTTGTCTAAAAAGATCTTTTTTGCGTTGAAAATGCTTTGATTATGAGCTTGCTTGTTTGAATTTTTAGTGCTTGGGGAGCTGAAATTGTTGCCGTGAGGTCGAACGATGTGATAATATTTTTACTGCAAATTTGCAGCTTAAAAAATGAAGCTAATTATAATAAAACGGCTTTCTATTTAAATAAATTTTACTTTTAACATTAACTACCTTCTAAATTTATAAAGTTGTCAATCAAACAATTACATAACGCATAATTCTGACATAATGATAAATCATAAATTTTTGCGATGTCAAAAAGAAGCATGAATATTTAGCTTCACATTGCATAATAAACATCTAAAAAAACACTAAACATAAACAACCTTAAATTTTGCGCAATAAAGTTTCTTATTCTAAAAATGCACTAAACGCCGCCATAAAACCATCCAACATATGTGGAATTAATAAAATTGCTTAATTGTGCAAGAAAAAAAAGACAAAAAATGGGTTATATTTCGACCTAAACGACCTCAGTCTTATCCATGTCAGTCCTACCCGAAAATGAATCGACGCTTTGCCCATATTTAATAAAGTAAGGCGTTACATTATAAATACTCACTCTTGAGGCGGGTCCTCGGAGTCCCTCCGTCGTCACGATGGTCAGTAATAATAGGAGCAGCGCCCATTTTATGAACCTCGGCTCCATTCTGCAAGAAATGATTATGAAAATTATATAAACGCATGCATGAATAATACATTAGAGGATATTAAATTTAAGTCACTAAAATCTTTTTGATCCTGGATCCTCGATTGCAAAGAATATGTTTATGCTAATTTCTTTCATAATGATTGATTTGCAAATCCTGTATGTATAGTAGGTGTGCAGTCTAAAGTCTATTATCAAAAAATCGCTGAACTACATCTATAGCGACCCAGAAAATTAGCATACGTTTCCTGTTTCTTAATAAAAATAAAGTATTTTATTGAGACCTTCGTTATTTTATAGTCGGTTAACTTGATGGTATTTCAAATAAATAATTTCTCAGCAAAAAAGGAATACTTTTTAGAGATCTTCCAGGGAATCATGGTTTAAAAATCTTTACTACTTGTTTCTTTATTAGTCACTTGGGGCTATCGCTTGAGGGATTGCTGATAGGGTTGTAACTTTCTTTCTTAGAGAGTAAATATTATGTTTCCGGATTTTATATAGAAAATATAAAGAAAAAGAAGAAAAGAAAGTTTAAAAAAAGTATAAATGTGATATTACTATTATAATTAAAAATAGAATAACAATAAAGCAAATACTACATTCTTCCAGTACGATTGTTGACAAATTTAATAACATTAATATTTACGATAACACGCGTGCCTAAATAATGTTAAAATAGAGCAGTCAACTATATCTAGTATTTCGAAATACATTCATTTGATCTCATTCCCAAAATTTTTTTCCACCGCACGACTTTCGGCACGAGCCGGCAAAAAAACAGTACGAACAGAGCCAAAAAAACAACTTCTTTTTTCCATCTGTCAAATTAGAAAATAAGTAAGACGAATGCTGTTATTGCAGCCGGGCACTTATGTCGACACCGCGATGAGAGCTAAAAAGGCGCGGCTCGATTAAAAAGTGATGTGACCGATCCACACGGACGCTTGGCTGACATAACAGTTCATCCATAACATTAAACCATATATCCATTATCGCTGGCTACCGAACTGTCACCTATACAAGATTTCGATCTCCGACTAGCGTACAAAGAAACAATCGGTGTCAGCTGCTTATACGAGCATAAAGCGAAAACGGCGGCCAAAAAAAGCAACAAAACAACTTTCACGCTTCGAAAAGTCTTCCACCAGGATTCAAGGACACGCGAATTAATGCACCCCGAGGTCGCAGCGCCGAAAGTTCCTTTCGCCTCGTCTGTATATATAGCAACTTTCGAGAAATTAATTAAGAATGCTTGTTTGAGGAATAAGAGAATAAAGCGCGTTGAAGTGCAGTGGCCGGGTGGTTTCCGCCCTTGATGTTTGTGTTGGGATTGGAAAGTAACATTAAGGGTTTTGTTGGTTGCGAGTTTTGTTTTTTGATTGTTGAGTCTAGATACTTATTCGGAATAATGTAAGAGGTTGGAATATGTGGTCTGTTGATAATATTCAACTTTACGAAAAATATATGGTTTAACTGCTTTAAATATCAGCGTTTGTGACATTTTCAAATTACAGAGGTTTAAAATTATACGAAATTCCACCCTTTAAATCGAGAATATAAGTACCATATGGAAGTAGTTGTGCAATGACCAATAAACGAACGCTTGCTCCGATAAAATCCCGCTCTACTTTATCCTCGCTGTAGAAATATTTTTCAATCCAACTTTTTTCTTATATCTTTATAAAAAACAATAAATTAATTGCAATTAATTTTATTTTTCTCAAAACTTCCTTATGGCCTGAAAAAAAACGTTGTTTACTTTTATCCGCTCTCTACCCACCGACTTTTCCAAAACTCGCTCGTTTATTCCTGAATTACGGCCCATAACCTCCTCTAAAAGAAAAAGTACCACGCGTCATTTAATCCCGCCAATCAAGCCTCAAACCCGCAAACAATTAACGTCCCACATCTCCTACACACCAATCCCTCACAGCCTTATTTACCACATCCACCCGACAAACAAAGAAAAAACGAAACAACAGCGCGCCAACCCCGTCTAAAAGAAAAAATCAATTACGGCCATTCCCCGGGCAAAGATTTATAATTCTATAATTCAATATATCTCAATTCGCTCTCCCAGCCAGCTCTCTTACTTCCATATCCTTGAGAAGGCGAACAGACCTGCGCGCGGCACTTGCCCCGCAAGTCCGTTCCTCTGGCTAGCAGCGAAAACCCGCCGCTTTAAACTACCGCTCGCGTGTCACTTTTACTTGCTCTCGAGCGCTCGATTTCTCGCAGGCATTACACGCGCTCTCGGGTCCGGCGTCCGCGCCTATGCAGTTGTGACAGCGCGCGCAGGATTTTTCGATAATTCATCGTTATTTCCCAGCGCGAGCTTGTCTATTGATTTCGCAAGGGTTGGCAGGCGTGCGTCGATATATATCGGTGCTTATTTTTCGCGCTGCTTTCTCACAAATCGAGGTAGCCGAGAGAGGTAAGTTATACCTTCCTTATATGCGAAGGTAGGGGGGTGGTGTTTTTTTAGTGGGTATAGATGCTAACATTGAAACAGATTCGGGATCTGGCCGAGATCAGCTGTTGGTAATTTGAACTTGCGCGCGGCTGGGTTTTTGACGTGTGGAGCTACTTATATGGGACTAAGAGGGATTGTGGGAGTGTGTGTGTGTATACGTAACCGGATCCTTTCACGCGAGGAATTGGATTATAATACAATGTACGGGGTTATAATACCTTTGTTCATTATACTGCCAATTTCGGCGGCAAGCGCGTTTAACGTATTGGGGCTGTTACTGCATAGGTAATGGAAAAAGATTATCTTATGTAATGTTGGTTTGCATTGATTATAGTTATTGGTTTAGGGATTTGTAAAAGTCTGAATATAATTGGTAGGATTTTTTGTGTATATGTATAGATGTTAGAGAAATGCAAAACTGTTAGATCCTTTTGAGGTTAGATTAACTTCTTGTTACATTTTATGATAATCTCATGAAAAATTAGCAGAAGAAAACAAATCGTGCTTAAAAAGACGCACATTAAAGCGGCATTATGCACCGTAATTGTGTTTGCTTTCACGCCGCTTGTAGGTCACAGCGCTTGATGAAGTGCTAGGTAATAGAACTTGAATTACCCGTTTATGTATTCTCAAGCTGCCGCTGTTAAGTATTACAAAAAGGATATTGAATTGTTAAAATGTGTCTAAAAACTTGGGTTTTAAATACAACTGGAAAACGGATTTGAAAGTACGATAAATGAAACGTACAACTTTATTAATACTTGGAGAATTTTTCACAGGTCAGAGTGCAGGAGACTGGAAACGATAAAAACGAAATGACTGGAACTGAATCGATTCCTCGGGCATTTCTCGTAAATATTATAAGATTCTGTCCGAGATATTCAGGACAAACGTTTCTTTTCTTCTGAAGATATTAATTGCCGATTTCTCTCTTTTAGACCGATGCTTTTGTTTTTAAATCGAAGCTTTATTGTTTATCGACAAAATAAAACAATAGATATATAAGTATAATAGGAATCTAGGTCACTTGAGAGGTATATTGTGAGCCGATTAATTGAATAGGGGAACTGATAACGCAAGTAACTAGTTTTCATGATTACGGTCAACCGGTCAACTGACTGACTGACTGGAAAAACACCTTTTTGTGATTGATTCCCATAGATGGCCTGCATGTAACTCTTATAAAATACCCAGGAAAACGATTGTAACAAAAACAGCAACACTTTATCATTGCGCAATTCTGGAAAATCAGTCGATCAGTTCACTTTGAATAATTTCAAAAAAGTTTCAATCAATAAGAAACTTTTAATTACTAACAAAAACAAATATTAGTTCCATAACTCCATAGCCAAAAAATCCCAACCCACTAAATCTCACACTGTCGAAAAACCAACAAAAAACCGCACCCAATAAAATAAAGCCAGAATCCATCCGCAGCATCCCGAGGCGCGAGCGATGAACCTTATGAATCACCTAATAACCGTCTAACGCTGAAAAAGCCAGTCATTAACCGATCGCCCGCAGACAACACGTGTATCGTCGCGAGCTGCTCTCACATAAACACAGCAAGAGAGCCGTTATATAGGCGCGTGCCGCGCTTGGTAAAAGATCGATCGGGCGCCGGCGGTAGCAGCGGCGGCTCTGATTCATCCTCCTATTCAGCGCCGGCGTTTTATTCTACTCACGCTTTCAATGCCGCGCAAGGCTGCTGCTGTTTTAGTGGCTATATATATATATAAAGTGAGCAGGTGTGTATAGTTCCAGATTGAACACGCGGGGGATCGAGCTGTTACGTAACGGAGATGAGCTGGGATGAGGAGATTGATGTCTTTTTTGGTGGATTGTTTTGATGGTGAGTGATTGAGTGCGGGGAGGTTTGAAAGGGGGGATTGTGTATGAGTTTTTTTTGGGTTGTGTGAGGGTGTTGGATGTGTGGCAGATTTGATGTTGAGGTGAGTATTGATGAGATGAGAGATAAATGAATGTAGGCTGTACTCGTTTTGGCTGTAATAAAAAAGGAGTGAGCATGGAATTAAAGGTGTTTCAAAACTGTACACTTTTGACAACGTGGAAAACTATTAAAATACTTTAATCGTATAATTACGTAATACTAAGCTTATTATGCATTTATTTCAAAAAGATTTTCTGGTTAATGTATTTTGACAAAGTAGAATGCATATTAAAGTATTCCAGTCCAACTATATCAATTTACAACTGGAATGATAATTGCTTTCCTTCGGGTAAAATTTGTTCTTGTATTTTAACCGGTTGATTTATAGTTTGAGATAACAATCATTTCATTATTTTCTTGATTGCTTGATTTCTTGAAGTATACATTAAAAGAAAAATTTTTAAAAAAGTGATAATTAATATTACTATACTTTAAAGAAATTTTTAGGAAAGTATGGCAAAATAAAACGGTTCATAAATTTTTTAAGGCTTCTTATTATTATCAAGAAGTTTCACTAATTATATATATTTTTGGAAGAGAAAGAAGATAATCAAGAAAATATTATTGAATTTAGTTAAAATTATATATAAAAAATATCTCAATGAATTTTAATTTAATTTTTTTATTTAGTTCCATTTATTTATTTATTATAATATATAAAAAATAACAATTTAAATAAACAGTCACTTTAATGTTTACTTTAGGTGTGAACAAAAATTAGTCCAAAAGTGAAATTTCTTTTTACCTGGCATAAAATAGCCTCATTTGCGATTTAAATTTTAATGCCCAGTATGTGGTGATCCAAAATCTCAATAAATAATATTTTTGCATTATTTATTCGAAATGGTATTCTTAAAATATTTTTCAAGGTTCGTATTTCTCATTTTGAATATCATAAAAAATAGATCAAGATTTATCGAAATTTTAAGGAATTTATAAGTGAAAATAATAGTATCAAAAACATCCTTTTAATAAAAACATTAGCTTAAAAAATTTCAAAATAGGAATAAATAAATCATGTTTAAAGATGAAATTTTATCGATTGAAATACACTGTACTAATAAGTGAATTTGTTAGTACATGTAACTATAAGTTTTTAAAATATTAAATAATCCAGTTTTGTTTGCTCGCACTAGAATTTTACATTTTCTGCAACCCAAATTAAGTTTTTCATAACATTCTTTCTGATGAATTATTTAAGACCTGCGTGTATAACATATCCTACCGTACGCAATAAAAGTTTTTGCACTTCACGTTTGTTCAAACTTCCTTTGTTCCGTTATAAAACCTTATAATTATTCTACACACTTATATATTTTAATTAACAAAATGAAATATTCATCACAATAAACTTTTTCCACGCGCATAACATTCCTCCCTCTTACTTAAAATTCAGCCTTGCCATCAAAAACCGTTCCGGTCCCACAACTCCCAGGTCAAAATCTTCCAAACCCAAAAAAACGATAAACCACGCTACAACCATCCTCCCAATCGAATCCCAGACTCCCGAAACCCAACCCAATCCACACTTATCTCTCCCAATTACCTCTCCATCTCGAAGGAAAAATTTTTACGTAAGCAGCGGCGAGCGGCCCAGCATCTGTCCAAGCCGCGGCAGGCTCACGGTTATGCGGCTGCGCTCGCTTTCGGCCACTTTCACGCGCGCGGCTCGGTTTAATCGAGCGCAGTCTTGGTTAATATTCTTGCAATTCCATTGCCGGGACTCTCTGCCTCTGGCTTTTTTGCGCGGACGAGTAACGCTTTTTCGCCGATATACTCTTGCTCACCTCGCGCGGTCAGCTCGCGCGAGGATGACACAATGTATGTGTTGGGTTGGTTTTTTGTTGGTGGTGTGTTGCGTCTTTCGAGCGAGATTTTTTTGGTTAAGGACGCGGGGATGGAGGAAGATCGATGGACGATGATTTGCGGGGTTTGGATTGGGTTATTTTCGTCGTGGAAAGTGAGAGTGACGAAGCTGAGACGATGATTAATTTGAAAATAGAGTCGTTAGGTTTTTTGTCTGCTGAAGCCTCTTTATATTGAGACTGTCATTATAGTACTTAAATAAACGAGGCTCGACACTGTTTGAACTCTGTAAAAAACGTTTCTTCGACGTTTAGTCTTGATTAAAATCCTCAGTGATTCGACCAGCTTATTCCCAGAAAGGTCTTAAAGTTCTTACTGCTGGCCAATTGTAATTCCAATGTTATTGTCAAGTATTGATAGCAACTTTTTACGTTCAAGATTGTAACAGAATTTCAACAACCTTACGCAGTCAGCTGTTCATTTTAATAGCCGTTTCCTATAAAAAAAAAAAGAGCCTGCAGAAATTTCACTCCCATTTTCATCTGTGATTCGGCAGGAAATTGTTAGCGAAAGTGTAGCAGTAGTAAGTGCCGAATGTTATGATAACCTGCGTTACCTAATAACATCTTTCTTATATACAGTAAATTTTAACTTTGATTCGACGGTTACTTTCATGGCTGCGCTGCACTGCATATATTTAATTAACCATGCAGAAATGGAATTTTTTAAATATGTCGATAGCAACATATGGTCAATCCATCAGTAAGTTCATATTAACCGTGACTGTTGTAAGGATGACAATAGATTCGTAGATAATACAATTTGCAAATAAAAGCCTTAAAATGACGGTAGCAATTTATGTATAGCGAATCAGCAACTCGAGAAACGGTTACTGCTATAAAAGCTTCTTCCAATTGTGCGTGCAAAATTGATTTGAGAGTTTTCAACGCTGTTTTTCATAGGTATTGAAAAGTAGAAATTCAATGCATTTTCAATTCTATCATTGTCATTGATTAAATGTTTTATGCTGGACTACCGCATTGGAATTAGTAAAAGTACAAGTCACTGCTCACCCTTCACGTCATTAATCTTTAAATGCAATTTCATAATCAAAATCACAACTTTAACAATAAAACCAATTTCAACATGAAAAAGTTTACTAAATCAATTTAAAAACAAACAATTCAATAAGTTTTTTAACAAACTGTCTTATCAACCGGAAACTTTCAATTTCACAGTCATTATGTCCTTCTCTTGTTTACAACCATACACCCAGACCATGCACATATTGTCGTAATTCTTCTTTTAGCCCAAAGATCAGCCTCCGCAAAATCCGGATTTCACGTGAAACTTTCAAGACGCTTAAAGGTCGTCAGTCGGAAAAACTGCGCCCGTCTCGCGATGATTAACCGTAAGTACGCATAAACGTAACGTGTCATTACAATAAACCAATACCGCCGCTTACTTTTCGAACTTGCTGCCTAACTTCCTTTCTCCTCTGTCTCTTAAAACTACATCTTTCTAACCGATCTCTGCTTCTTTTACACCTTCTCGGCTGGCGATACCGATCTTCTATACGTACCCACAAACGCTTGTCCCTATCATTACGATTATCGCTTCATCTGCATCGTTATTCAAAACTGATTTATATTTTTTAGCCGCTCGCTTTTCGACTAACTTACTTTCACATTAGAGACTAATAAGTTTTTATGTTTCTAACATGCTCTATGCATGCGGCTACTATGTTTAATTAGCGTACTGTTTTATTACGTATTATATGCCGCGTACGAAGCTTATTAAAAGTTACCTTTGTAATTTAAAGCGCTGTCATTTTTACCCGACTCATTATATCTAGCTATCTCGGCTTTGCTTGTAATTTATTTTTATTATTCGAAATTCTGTTTGCCGACTTGGCGATCCGCAGTTACACACTCGAGAGTGAAAATAAATCGCTAATTTATCTTGTTTCGGCCGTAAATCCAAGCGTTTCAAAAGAGCCAACAATAAAATCGCAAAACTGCTCTCCCCGCCGCCGCAAAAAGCATCGGCTACTTTGCAATTTGCACCCAATTTCCGGCTTATTTCCATTCCTTCGATCCCCACACATACACACAGACTAAATCTCCCAAATCGCACAGACCAACAGCACATTACGCTTACGGTCATTAAAACCCGTACGTTTCTGACTCCAGCCGTATCCAAATGTTTGCTCGCAGAAGCAGAAGTGAACGGCCTATCCTAAAACGCCCGAAGCTCGCTTTGCGTTTTCTTATGCGCACCGACATAGGCACACTCCTCGGCTGATTACCGGTCTGCGTTAGCGGGCGGGTTGTTATGCGCGAACGTTTAACCATTGTTGTAAATATGAATAAGACATGATTTATATTTGGGCTTTTTTCCAGACTGACCGCGCGTGCGCGTGCGTTTCACGTTTAATAGCGAAATCCGGTTTCACTTTCTGTTCTTGGCTTTAACATGTGCGCTAGGCGAGCGGTGTAGGCTAGAGCCGAGCGCAGCTGAGTGTCGCGCTGTTAAGGTGCTTTCCGAGCTGGTGGATTTTCTCGGGAGACTTTGGAATTTTTCGAGCCGGTTGCGTAACTTTTGATATGTTGGTGGTCTTTTTTGGATTTTTATGATATTGATTTTTTTTAGGTTTGGTTGGTTGGATGATGTTGGATTTGGTGATGTAAGTTGATTTATAAGTTCGAAAAATTAGAATGGAGTGCGGGATAAGTTATTTGAAAATAAAAAGTAGATTTAATAGATCTGTTACTTTTAAGATTTAAATAAAAAATTTGAAAGGAGCGATTAATCAATTTTTAAAGTTATCGTACACGAAATATTCGGTAGCTACAAAAATAACTCGTGCACACGTCAAATACAGTTCAAGTGATAGATATTTATATGATAGAAAGTTTCTATCAATCAAACTGCTAGAGTAACTGGATATGGATATAGAATTTCATTAACGCTTTAAAAATTGTAGGAAACAATTTCAGTTTAATACTTTGTTATTCTGAGTTATAAAAAACCTTCACTATAGATTACAAATTTTACTGCAATCGTAAAATTTGTAAAAAAACAACTAATTATTTATAATAAATTGCGACAACTAAGTTTCTACTTAAATACTATTAAAAGTAAGTAAGGTCTTATTTATATAATTTTAATTAATGCATTCAATGCAATTTTTAAAAGGTTTAATTTTTACAACATAAATTTTATTTCTAAAATCTATATTTATTTTACTAGCGGACATAAATGGGTTCTATATTTAATTATTTACGGACACAAACGGGTTACACAATCAGCAATTAAAGAATTATTTACGTTGTAAATATCAAAATAAATGTCCTAAAAAATTTTATTTGAAGAAAAATTTTCATAATTCATCTAACTAATTAATCTTTTTTTGACTTTAATTTGATCGATCGTGAAGTTTATTAACTGTTAATATTTTTAAAAGATTGAAACTAAGAATGATTGAAGTCTAATAAAACTTAAGTTTTTATAAAGAGAAACTTTTTACAATATAAATGTGATTAATTACTTTTAAATATATTATAATTAAGAGAAATTTCGATTACATTTTTGCCGATTGCCGAGTATTAATAGCAGCTACCGGCTTCTACTGATTAAAATCTCCCTATAATTTGAAAGATCCAAATTTTTCAATTAAGTATATACTAAAAAACCACTACCTCAGTACCCCACATCCTTAATTACAAATAAACAAAATACAAATCCAAACATAAAAAAATTTCCAAAAAAAGTATATTAATACAAAATTATCATCGCTTTCATTAATAAATTAGTCCAGCCCAGAAACAACAATCGGCCAGACACCGTATGATTAGGCACATTCGCGTTGTTCTAGTGACGTAAACTCCTGCCGCTTCAGAACGCTGTATTTCCTTCCCGTACATATAACTTTCAGCGCTCAAAGCGCACGGTACAGTTCTCCAATAAAAAGCGCGATACACTCGATATTACTTAATGAAATCGAAAGTGCGCTGTACTTTCCTGCTACCGCCCCGGCACGTGAACTTTCTTTATCGTGACGTTACACAGAACGAGAAAAAAAAAAGGAAAAAACAAAAAAAAACGAGATCACCATTTAATACATTCAAAAGGCCCTATACGAAAGAAACCAGTTTCTGAGTATCAAATGATCAGTTCTCACCTGGTAGTGGCGCTTTATCCCAGCGTGTCGTACATCACAGGTCACTTGACGAATTCGCTCGGCTTGGCGGGCGAATCACAAAATACGATCTCTGCACGCGCACTTTGAAATCAGGATTCGCTTGGCTTAGGTTTCGCTGCTCCGCGAAATTCCCAAGGAATCGTCCTCGTCTTTTCTTTCTTCTTTCTGTTTAATGAATTTTAAAGCGCGTTTAATAATAACTTTCTCGACGAGCCGAGAAACGCCGAGTAAAAAGTGTTTTACGAACGATGTTTTTGTGTAAAAAAAAAGAAGGACGTCTATTTTATTTATAGCTTGGACGGAACCCGAGGACATTTTGCTCGGAGATCAATAAGACGGATAAGTAAATGAGGAATAAATCATTGAAAGTATGCCATGATTGCAGCGGATTGATTAAGAGTACGAGCGCCAGGATATTGGAGCTGTTTCTTTTATCTGGATGAAAAATGATTTTCTCTAGGTTTACGTTCGGAGCGACACCGAGACCTCGGAAAAATAACAATTTCAAAGCAGTATTACTACAGTTGCATTATATAAATAAAAAAAAAAAAATTAAAAAAATTAAATTCCATTAAAAATATTAATTTCTACATTAATTCACTCGGTAAACAACTTCCTTACTCTCAATACCAAACCAATCGTTTGAAATCGACCAAATCACTGCACATCGAGCTCAACCGAAAATCGTCCCAATCACCGCCATACGGTCACCAACTCAGCGCGTTTCACCCGCTCAACCAGCCTCTCCTTCTCAAAACGCGCCCCTATCCTATGCAAGACACTTGCACCAACCCCCGGCAATCATCTCACACCGATCTCATCAATCACAATCCCCATCCAACAAAACATCGTTACATACAACACTTTTCACTCGGCGCGTGTCCTCCTCGGCAGACCAAAAAATCGGCAAATCACGACGGTAACACTGTTCTAACCACGCTGTATTCTTCTTCAGCTTCCTGCACTCTCAGTCCATTCTTCCGCTTACACGCGGACACAAATCGGCAAGAAATCGGCGGAAAAAATCGGCTAGAGCGCGCGCTGCGTGTGTATACTTCGCGGTCCTGCGCGGCGAAGTGTCGGGACGGAAACCCGATCGGGCCGCTGCTCGATGTCAAAAAACGGGGCAGGAGCCGGAGCGGTAGGGAAGCGGTAAAAAGATCGGTAAGCATTTTCCCTTTCGCCGAGGAGCGCGCCCCTCTCCGCGCGTGTCGCCGCAGCGGCTCCGTGGGAGCCAAGGAGATATCGGTGGGGTACCGCCCGCGTCCGGCTGGCCACCGGTCGGCTGCTGCTGCTGCTGCTGCTTGGGACTCGAGAGGAAAAGAGAGAGTGAGTGAGTAAGAGAGAGAGAGAGAGTGAGAGTGGGGAAGGAGGGAGATTGGTGAGGTTGGATTTGTTGGTGTGGGGTTGAGGGGAATCGAAATTGGTTATTGGGGCGGAGGGAGAGGACAAAGGATGAGGAAAGGTTGGAGTTATGAAATTGTGTGAATGAGTTGGGTGGATTGATTGGTATATAAATTTGGGTGGCCGGATATTTTAATGTATAAATATTTTTATTTTGAATTTTAACGTAAATTATTGTCGTTAAGAAGATTTTATGGTATTGGAAATTTTGCCATATGAGGTATATGTAAAACTCGGAATCAATTAATTATTTAAATTTTTCGTCATTAAGTATCGTGCATATATTAAAGCTGAGTTTGTCACTTTCAAAAAGTAGAAAATTCAGCGGTTATCTTGAATCTCTTATTTCGGTAAAAAGTGAAAATTGATTTTAAAAAATGATCATGGGACAAGTTCCTTCCTTGGACAGAATTAGCGCTTTAATAGACAGTAATGGATTACACAGTTTATGTAATAATCGTCAAAGATGTTTCTACTCTCTAAATGAACTGTCACTAAAGTTCGATTCATCGCTGTAAAAGACTCAAAATTTATTAAATAATGTTTAGCAGGAAGCAAAAATAAATAGTTAAAAAAAAAATTTTTATTTGATGCATAAAAGATTAGTTACACATTATAACAAGGAAAGAGATTACTATTTGATTGAAATCGCTATATTTAAAGATTTAGATAAAAGCAAAGTATGCATTAAGAAGAAACAATATTAAATCAGTTTTATAGGATATAGTATACTATTGTATCAATTAAGTAATTTATCCTTGAATTCCTTTCTTCATTCCATGCTAATCATTTCATTAAATCTTTTACTCGAAACCTTTCAATCATATTTTTCAGAAAAATAAATATTTTATAAACATAAAAAAATTAACAATTTACAAGTTATCAATAAAATATATCAATCTAAACAACGTTTCAACAAATTCATTTCAGCAAAGTCACACTCCACTCCGAGCATTTCCTCCTCATCATTTCCTCCTATAAAATAAAAAATCAGGAACCGACGCATTCACCGGAAGAATATTTCCTCGCAGTTAAAAGCCAATAAATCTCAATTATTAATGAAGCATGTCCAGCCCGGACATCTTCCTAGGCATAAATTACACCTCAAAAGGAATCCGCCAAAAACGAAGCAACCTCGCACGTCCCTCGAAAATTTTCACTTTCGTCCAACACCAGAAAACAAAACAAAAAAAAAAAAAAACTGAATTCGTAATGCCACGCGGAATACATTTTCGTAGCAGGGATCAGAGCACGCGATCATCCAGCTCACCGGCTCTATCTAATCCATTCCATCTTGCTCTTGAAAGACTGCTCAGGCTGCGTTACGCGTCGCTTGCGATTAGGCTCTCCGCTATACTTTCCCCGCCGGCTTTGAGGAAGCTCTCTCGATATCGCCTCCTTCGCTTCTGTTTCGTGTTTTTTTTTTCGCCTGCCTCGGCGCTGGTCTGTCTCCTGGAACTGTGGAAAGGCGGTCAGAGGCGCGGAGAATGACCGTGATGTGAAGCTCAGCGGTGTAAAAGGGGGATTGGTATCATCGCCAGTCATCGTCTGGATGTCGAATTCCGCACTTTCGGTTTCGTGTGGGACGGTGGGTTGTTTCGTGTTGGTTTTTATGGGTGAGGTTTTTTTTATGGGTGTTTGGTTTATGAGGTGATGAGGTTTGATGTTGTTTTGAAAGATGGGTATGATGGAAAAAAGGAGCTATTGAAATTCTGAGTAAGTTTGATTGGAAAACTTTTTTTAAGTGATATTTTTTTGAAAAAAATTCTTTAGTCTGCGAATAAGGAGATTAAAAAACATCAGGATCGAGGTAGGGTTCAGATCATTTGAATGTTTATGTAGGTGCTATCAATTGAGAAGTTCACTCTAATTATGCGCACATTAGCACTTATTTACTTACTTATTTCAACCTTCACAATTTAGCATTTTATCAAAATTTAAAAAATTAGAATAGTAATAAAATAATATTGCTATTTTCTCCTAAAAGAAATGGTACGAATATAGAAAAAAATTTCTATTCTATCTTACGTAAAAGCATTCTAACAAAAATATCTCAGATATAGAATCATAAAAATTTCTCGCAATTCTAAATTTATTACTACGAACAATTTAAAATTCTCATAAATTTTTCTTAATATCATAAAAATTTATTTTTATCATAACAAAATGTTAATTCAACTTTTTTAATTTTTAAATTTATAGCAAGTACATAAAAAAATGTTCTAATGAAAAGATTTCCAAATATTAAATTAACAAAATTAAATGCACAAGTTTCTTGATACTTTATCGAAATAAAAAGAAATGCACTGTAAATCATTTTTCAAATAGTTTTCTCTGATTAAAAAAACATAGCTTCTACTTGATAGAATACAGTAAAAAAAACGTGTTTCGTACAGAATTGAAAACAATAAGTCACACAGCTATCGATGAAAACCATCGCATTGTAACTGTCGACTATATGAGTAGATTACAAATTACTAAATATTGTTACAAATCAAATACTAAAGTCTATTAACAATTCGTAATATAACTTAAATTCAAACTTGAACTCTGCGACAGAATTCCGCTATGTGCATAACAGCAGAAAATAACTGCTCAGAAATTGTCCAAGTGTCGTTGAAGTACAGAGCTAGGAGCACAATACAATAAAAAAAGCAACTCTAGATAAAACCACGCTCTTCGATTTAACAGAAAAACTCGGCAACGACAAGATAGTATTGATGTTCCCTTTCCGAAGGAACAAAGATGAATAGCGATAAAAAGATAATACTGTCAAGAAAAAACATCTTTATTTCTATAGTAGGAATATTTATAGGCTTTATTTCGTAACAGCCAACTTATCACCACCGCAATATACAAATAAAAACATACTTATAAAATTTTTTGTAAAATCAATATTTGTTCATGTTTATTAAAACAAAAACTCTGTTATTACGCACAAAAAAAATTTTAATTTTGTTATCATCTCCATCATCTTCAATTATCATTTAATCAATTACCATCCCCGCAACATTATGGTAATGACATCATTAAATATTCAAGTTACACTAATTGGTGAAATTAGAAACAAAACCAAGTCTAAAAAACCCCTTGCAAACGTTTACATTTACCTTGAAGAACGTTTTGTAATAAAAGGCCGGCAGAGCTCTTTAGAAAAAACGATCCTTCAACATCACTCACGCGATTTTCTTTCAACGTCAAGAGAGCCGCGGCCCTATTCGAGTCTGCACTCAGCTCACTGCGCTTATGGAAAGTCGCTAGACGCTTGTATGAAGGCCTCTTACATTGCCTCCTTTTTTCCTAGTCCGCCACTCGTGCACCCGGCTTGTACGAGCTATGTGCTCGATTCGTTAGAGCAGCGCCGAAGAAAGCCAAGGGTTGACAGGTCTACTTGAGATTTTGAGTCTGGTTAGTGTTTTCTGTTGGGGGATTGGTGGGTATTTGGTTAATGAGAGGAATTCTCAAAATAGCTTGTGCAATGCTTCTGTATGTGGGGAATTTTTATACTTTTTAATTAAATATATTTAAAATTTAGTGCTTGTTTCGATTTGACTTTTAGTCTTTTTCTTATCTTAAATACGATCCTTTTTTATCATTGCATGAGTAAATTAAATATATTTTTTTTAAACTATGTTGAAAAATACATTTATAATAAAGTTTAAAACTGTTTTATTGTGAGCATTGACGCACAAAAGCTAAAAATGTGAGGAAAATACATATATTAAGCCGTTTCTAAATCTTTTATTTTTGAACATCAATTGCCCATACTTTCGAAATTCACTGTCAGAATTCTTCAATATAACAGGTTCCCATCCGAAAGCCTTGCTAGCAAAAGTATCTGTTGTATATCTGTAAACGATAAATTTTCTCATATTAGTTTCGAGTAAACTTAAAAGCAGTATAGAAATAAAGATTTATGAAATTAACTAAAGCCTATAAGTTAATAGTTTGTTATTCTTATGAATTTTGAGGTAATAAATTAAGTATTATCATTAAATTACGATTATATCATTAAAGAATTAATAAAAACTTAAATTGATTAAATAATAAAAAGAAAATGTGTGCCTCCCTGAAAAAGTAATTCTCTTATCAGTGTCTTACTAGACCCGTTCTGTAACTACTTACATAACATCAGCATGGCGTGAAATATCGCTGTTAAACTTATCTTTTTATCAAAAAAGTTAAATTTATTTCTACTCTACACAATTTTTTTTAATATTTGTGACTACTGGCCCCTTTTTAATCAATGGAATGTATCAGTGAGCATTTCTGCAATCTCTGTATCGGAGTGCTCATAAACTACTATTTTACTCGTCAATTTGTCTTCTATACCTTCATTTTATTAATAATTCATTCCTACGAAGCATCTAATTGGATAAGTTTACGATCAAAAATCGTTTCTTCGGTATGTTCTAGTATTACCCTTAAATGGTAACATTTATACTATACTTACAATTTCACTTAGCCGAAGCTAGGGCAGTGGCAAAACCATAACATGGACATAAAAACCTTTACTGAGAACGGTAGTCGGCAAAAAGATCAAGTGTACGTTGTAAACCATAAAAAGGTAGTAGATAGTAAAAACTTTTGAATCTTTCAAAATTCTAAAATATGAACGCGCTCTAAGTACAAAAGATTAAAATATTTTAAAAAATTTCAAATATAAAGCTTGAAAACTGTAATGAGACAAATACTGACATTGTCAATTATTTATTTATTTTCTTCTGCTGTTACATTTTTTTTTTAATTTCTTATGTCATACAGGGATTAATATTTTTTCGAAAGTATGCCCATTATTTTAGATCTTTGTAAAAAAACTTTTTAAACCTACAAAAATTCTACGAAAATAAAACCTCTAAAAATTACCGAGCCCCCTCAACCATCCTACAACATAAAAAATTCCTACCAACCCACAATCCTATCCAAGATCCACAAAATCAATCTACTTCATCACCAACCGCATCAAAAGCCAACAAAAAGCAGAAAACCAACCCTTGCCCAATCGGCGCAATCCCGCGCTAAACGAAGAAAACCAAAGCAGAATCCTTCTCCCACATTTCGAAATAAGCCGCGCACGGAAACATCAGCGGCTCGACAGCGCATTAGATTCCCTCACAGCGTTTCGCTTGCTTTACTTTGCTTTATACTTAGCCAGCACACGGACTTTCGCTAAGAGCGCTTTGTATGAACTTAGCGGCGAAGATGTGCATATTCATGCAGCCGGTGCGCCCTTGAATCAGCTCGTGCAACTCCTCGGAGGAGTATTGCCTCGGATAAGTGCGCTGCGTAATTGAGTGAGTGCGAGTCGAGTGAGTTGTTCCAGAGTGAAACCGCAGAATTTTAAATCAAGGTTGGAAAACTAGTTTTAATGGCTTTTGAAGCGCGCTCATTGTCCGATTGCGTCTGTTTTGGGTTTCGTTTCGGTCGAGGATTGGCAATCTTAATGATATAAATTTTGTTTAAGGGGACCTTGGTTCGTCTTCCTTGCCAACGTTTTACAATTTGTGTGCTATATTATTAGTTAGGACTGTACGTTAGTAATTTTTCAATTTTTTGAAGAGACAATAATCAAAAGAATTTACCAGTATTGTACTATTATTTTCATTAAAATATTTTATTTACTTAAATTAGAATCTTGTTCAATCATTTAAGAAATAAAAAATTGTTTTTATTTGTCATAACTGAAAGTACACTCCAACTGTTCCTCTCCGCATAAAAACTCATATTTATATCCTGAAAAGTACATTTTCTAGAAAGTACAATAAAATCATCCAAAAAAACTTTCACGCGTCAGAGACTCACATATCGCTGGAAAAATTACGAATCTGACATTAAAACGTCTCGCGCATGCATATCCCTCGCGAGAACAAGCGACCCGCCGGTAAAAAAGTGGGCCAACGCGCGCGCGAGCATAGCCACATACGCAAACGTGCCTCGCGCGCTCGCTTATGCATCGTTGAAAATTCGATATTTAAATTGCTAACCGAGGGAATAATAGAACCGCTTGCAATTACACTCGGAATTGACTTGCCTCACATCTTGATAGTAATAACACGAATAACGACGATCGGCGAAGGCATTGCGCATGCGCAGCCCGGCTCCTTAAGCGCTTTATATTTCCCCCTCATATGCGCTATAACAGAAGATTCCCTTTTGTTTCCTCATTCGCCGGGAATATTCACTGGTCTTTGTGCGTTCTCCGGAATTTTCACGTCCGAGCGCGGCTGTATGGACGCGTTAATTGCGCGTAACGATGCACTTGGCGATTTGTAAGAGCGACGAAATTTATGTAGGACGATAATGTGTATAAGCAAGCTGTCGTATTCATTACGAATCCAAGCGGAGACGTCGAAGCGAGTATTGTAATTTACGAAAAGTTTTGTTTTTATGCAATTAGGTAAACGCTATATGCACAGCGAGCGTGTAAGTACGGCGAGGCGCAGTAGCGCTACGTGAGCCGTGTTTCGAAATTATGGAAAAATAATGGTTTGTTAAGAGCTCCTGACAAGGCCTACTCTGACCCTCATTATCATGGGAAATGAAAAACCGAAAGAATGCGATCTGCATGCCGTGAGAGAGATAAGTCGAAACGGTTTCTGCACTTTTTTTTTGCTTTTTTGCGTATGGTATTTTAGAATTTTAATGTCTGTTGTTGAGATAAATTGTATTTATCAGATTTTATTTTTCTTTAAATTATTTGAGATTTGTAGATTTTAGCCAAAATAATTTTAAAGTTGTAAAAAATGTTTAATGGCAATTTCACTAGTAAAAATTATAATAAATATATACTTGCTCTTTAAAAATTATTTTAATATTAATTTTGTATTTATTTTAAAGAAAAACTAAAAAAAAATTTGCGAGAATATTGCCCAGTATATTTTACTGTTATGTATTACGGAATTGATTTTACATAAAATTTGCATAAAATTTTTGTTCTTAGTCGTACATATGCGCAGAGAGATATCCGTATAAGTAAAATTCACCTTCCTTGATATAAGAATATTAGAAATTATAAACCCGAGTAAGGAAGCTACTATAAACCTATAGTGAATTGTTACGCTTATTGTCCGATAAAGCAACGAAACAACATCTTGAGTTAGAAAAAACTAAAAACTAGTTATATCTTTTATAAGGATTATTCTATCAAACTAATAGATGATCATTAATTAATTTATCTGTTATGAAAAGAAAAGGTTCGAATCCAAATAATTTAAATAATATAAAAAAATATTTTATAATTACAAGATTTAATTTTTTAAGATATTTTATGTAAACGATATAATATCCTATGTAGTTGTTGTTATCGTGTATAATGTTTCATTCATACTAATTAAATAAATAAATTAGATGATGATTATTTTTTCCATAAGTTTTTAAATTAAAATACCCATCATAAGTGACCGCTAAAAAGTCAGTTATAAAAAATTGTAAGTCTAATTAATTACCTACAGAAATAACAATTAATCATTTACAATACATAGTTATAAAAGTTATAATGTACATACAAATTACTTATTTACAATATCTAAAATTGTGAGCGTGATAATAAGTTTTGTAATACAATTTTTGTGTTTATTTTCACGATTACAAAAAAAAAAAAAATTTTTTCTAATTGTCGAATTTTATAAAATAGTTTGTTAAGAATGCACCCATAAACACACTTCCGTGAAGTAACGAGATAAAGCTAGAGAAATACAGGAATTGTCTTTACCGATAAATTTCTAACTTATCACTGTCGATATTTAATACTAAGAAACTTTTCTACTATCGGAAGGTAAAATGTTCGAACTTTAGGTATATATACAAGAATTTTAATATTTTATTACTTTGTAAAATTAAATTTTCCACACCATAAATAAAATTAATAGAACTAATAAAAATTATCATTTTAAATTGTATTTTTTAACTTACCGTATTATATCTAAACAGTAGCTATTAGCGTATAATAACGTGCTTATTATTAAAAGAATTCTTTATTATTATTAAATTTTATAAATTGGAAATAATGATATTTTTGTAAAATTGTATCTTTTGCTACTTCACGATAACTTATGATTTATATAATGCTTATAAATAAATGCTATTTTGAATGAAGCAATAATCTCTAGGACAGAACGTGTTACTTTTTTCGAATTTCCGTTTTTTCAGCACACGTGACTTGTATTTTTATGTCTTCACGCAATGTCATAAATTTCAAATTCACGAATAACAGTCAGCATAATTTCGTTTTCTTATCGAATTGCGTATTTATAATTACAGATCTACGAAAATCATATCTTCGAATTTACTATGTCACTATTAATAAGTGCCAATTGTACGTTCAAAAAAATGATAATCTCAATTTTTTATTGAAATCAAGATTTTTTTAAAAGTTATCAAAACGTCATTACATGGTAAAGAAACAACTATCTGGCTTACATTCAGGATAAATAAATACTCCGACACTTTTGAACATAATTTTGATACGCCTATTGAATTTTATTAAATATATTTTTAAATATATTTGCATCTCAATGCCTAAAATAATTTAAATGTGTATTTGCATCGTAACGAATACGCTAAATGTATTTGAGGAAAAAAATCATTCATGAAAAATGTAAAATCAAAATTAAATCTTCAATTATTATGAACCGTCGAGTTATATTAAAGTTATTAATACGCTAAGTTCTCCTATTAAAAATCCTCTTAAAAAAATTAAAATTAGAAATATAAAGACTTAAAATTTTAAACAGATGTTATTATCATGAAAAAGAAAATTTACATTTATACCTTCGAAAAATAATATAATGCAGGAGACTTAAGGAATTAACGCATATTACACACATTATCATGATTGTTTTTTTTTTTTTTTTTTTTTCAAAACAGTAAGAGAAAAACTATAATAGATTACAATTGGAGTTATATTTCTCAAGATAAAGCGAATCACACTCACATAAGAATAAAAAAATTGCATGAACAACTTATTTTGATCTTGCTAGTTAATTCTTATATTGATAAGTGAACCCTAAAAAAAGAAACGTTAGATGACTAAAAAGTGGTTTTTAATATATTTTTGTATTATTGTACTTGTGTGTTGTTGCGATTTTTTATTTATTTATTATTTTATATGATTTTAGTTTAGAAGGTTTCATTTTTTGCTTACTTCATTTCAAATGGACTTAAGTATTATTTATTGATTCATAATTATGAAACGTAAATGCATAAACACATTTATACTTTCAGAACAAATATGCAAGTTTTGTTTATTTTCCAATACGTGTCCATGAATAAGTCCATTAGAAATTAAATAAAAATGAGTAAAAAAGCAAACATGGTTACATTTTTAAACGTTATTAAAAAACGTTTTCTTTCAACTAATATATACTTATTTAATATCATACCATTTTTAATATTAAATTTATTTTGTTTGTTTCGATAGAGTTGATTGTACTAAGTAATGCAGTAAAAGCGTACATTAAAAAAAGTTTTTTGTTTTTTTCTTTATAAATGCTAGTTGCTTGAATATAATCTATAAAAAGAATAAAAAGTGATAATATAATAGAATATGCGTCACAAATTTTGAGACTAAAAAAATACCTAAAAGACAATAGCTGAAAAATTATTTATTTTGTGGTTAACAGCATATTTAAAGAAAATGAAATTTAAAAAATATCGATGATAAATTAATTCTACTTTTTTTGTAGTTTAAAGAGGTAATAAAATAATGTTAGTTTTTAATGCGTTCTTGATTAAAATTTTGAATATATGATTATCAATTCACTATCAACGCGAAAATTGAACTTTAATTACTACGTTAAATATTTGATAGATAGGTAATTTATTAGTCCAGAATTTGCACGCTTATTTTTTGGTTATTATATAGTTTATACGCTTTATTGGAGAACAAAGCTTGTGCGCTTTACAATGTCTAAAATAAATCTTCAACCCAAGAGATTAAAGAACTTTTAACAGAAAAAAAGTGGGTCACTGATATAGCGCATTTATGCTTTGTTTTGAAAAACTACAAATATATAAATATAGTTTTGATTCGTCACAACAATTAAGTAAAACTATAAAATTAGAATAGGTAATTTCGTACACTAATATTTAAAACGTACGATATAACGAAACAAAAACTTTTGAAAATCAAACAAACCAACAATAAATTATTTTTGTAACTCATGCACACGTCCAACTATGAATGTAAAGAGTATTAGTTTAAAAGTATTAGTTCGTAAAATTGGAAGTAGTAAACTAAATTGCTTAAAAGCATTTTGTAAATTAAAATTTGTATGTATTCATAATTTTTTACCGTTGGGAAATCTTTTAAGCCTTGTGTAAGCTACTAGGAGGAAAAATACAAACTTCTAAAAAATTTAGGTTTTATAAACCATTAAAAAAATTTTTTCTTTTACGATTTTTATTCGTTTTTATGACCCTTAAATTCAATAGAGAAAGGCCTTTGTATTGATCAACATTTAAACAATAGCATAAATATATACGTTTGACGCAATAAAAGCTCAACAAATTATCTACCAGAGCTCTTCCTGCATAAATAAGGAGTATAATAAAGTTCGATGAATTTTCATGAGGATTTACATGTACAAGTTGCCAAAGGTGATTTTAGTACAAATGCAACTTCAGCTTAGAAAAATCAACAATATGCTTTATGCTATAAATAACAATTTATTTCAATTGTCATTTTAAAAATTATTTCAGAAAGAAGAATTTTTATTATAATTTTCCTTGATTTAATACTATATTAGTTTGTTTTTAAACTCACTATTATAGTAGCACTTAAAAAAAAGATATCACTATTAAAAAATCTGCAAGTCAGATTTGCAAGAAAAGTACACGAAAAAGAATATTACGTGCTTTATAATTTTTCCAAATCATCCATACGAAACATTTTTTAAACAAAATTTAGAGTTCCATTGACATATACATTTCTAAGCGCTCCATGCGATCCATAAAATATAAAAATTATTTTCAGTTTTTAATTAATTAAAAAATTCGTTTTAATTAATTTTTTGCTCGCCTTTTTCCACAAAAGCGTTTATGCATACCAGCAGTTTAATTCTACTGCTCGCTTATATTTTGCGACAATTTAGATACGGAGAGGCAGTAAAACGCATGCGCTATAATACACACAAGAAGCATCGCGTGTATTTGTGCCAGCCTCTGTTTGTGGTCACGGATTTCTAACGGGTCTAGGTTGCGCTCGTAGAATAATAATGATTAGACCCTACAAAATTCACGGTCGCTGATGTACTTCCGACTGCTCTCTTAGAAAAAATTTTCTCTTTCGTTGGCTTTCGTCAAGTGAACCACGGTTTTGATTTTTCTTTTCGAGCGATTATTTTTATGACTAGCAACGTGTCAGAAAATATTCGTACTTTAGTATTTTTGATGAAATAAATAGTAGTTTCTCAAGCTTCAAATAATTTACGTAGTTTATAATAATAATTGTGAAATTTGAAAATTTAATCATTTATACAAAACGGTTGGTTTTAAGCATGGGATCACATCTGACTGATAAACGTAAGACAGTTTGTGCGATAAGAAAATACACAAAAAGAAATTGATAACATTTGGAATTAAGATAAGTACTTGTAGCAATGTTAATCAAAGAATAAAAAAAAGTTTTACGGCTAGCAAATGCGCAACTTTGTATCTTAATAGAACAACTGTTTTATGTTTAATACAATTTCACACTTGCCATATAATATATCAGTCACTTAATTTAGTGTAAGTAATCTAATCAAACGTAACGTAATCAGTAGTAACTATTTTATTCGATATATAATGTACTATTTCGTTGTATAGTATATAAAATAATATTTCCATGCAGTTTTTCTTTGAGTATTATGCAGGTATGGAATATGGCCCAATTTAATAAAGCGTTTAAAGGAAAAAATAAGTTGAGCCATTTACCGGAAACTTGGCATGATAAAACGTGAAAGTTTCTTTCATTACGACGCGAGCGATATCTTATTAAAATGCAGCCTGCTACTACAATTTCCTTTTTTGTTCGAAAAAAAATGTTATGACCAAGTAGTGAAATTTTTCTTTGCGTTATAATCATTAGATTCTCGCATGATTTAGCAGAAACTTCGCGTCTTGTAAACTTTACGTAACCTAATTAAAAAAATAGGTGCATTTCTGGAAAAACTTCCTAATATTTCAATATCAAAAAAGTGTAACATGTATGATGAGGAAAAATATGAATGATATTTTGTTTTAGCTTACATAAAGTAAGAAATATTTTTAATTTTTCTTAAATTATAATTTTTAAACTAGAATAAAATGAAATAAAACTAACACCTATGAAGAAAGATAGTGACCACCACGACAGTGTTTTTGTCTGAAATTTTGGATAACAATAAAATTGTTTATTATTAACAATTATCGTTTATCATTTATTATATATAACAATTAACATTTATCGTTCATATAAAAATGTTGAAAAAGCTTCTGTTACAGCTACTTTCTTCGCAGCAACCAACCCCATATTACCATACATTACAGCTAGCGCTAATAGATTTTAACAATACGCTATTTTCGAGAGCCGATTCATTATTAGTTCGCCAGGCGTTATCTAGCCCATAAATCTGAAAATTCTTATGCAAATCGAGCGAGTAAATCAATAAAGGCCCTTCCCAGCCGGTTGCTGAAAATGAAACCCTAATGCAAAATTTACACATTCCCAAGGTTCCTCCGGCTCGATGATATAACCTATCACACGCTTCATTCCTTCATCAATAAAGCGATCCCTGCACCGCAAGGCGAGCTCGTCGATCGTCTAATTACCGAGCTTCAAATAAGCCGCGCTCTGATGTACTGATTGACTGGTAGTCCGTATAGATTTAGACGTATGGTGTGCCGGTGTAAGTGTAGATGTGTATTTTTCATTGATTTATATAGAGATAAAAATATTTTTTTAATTAAACTTGTGTGTATATATTTTTTTGGTAAAATTTGAAGGTGGTTTTATTTATACACGGTATCGTTAAAAATTTTATTCTAACTTTAACTCGTTCAGTAATATGATAGAATTAATCGTCATTTAGAGCATGTTTCCATATACAAGCAATATCTACTAGCATTAAACTGTAGATAAAATTTTGAACTTGTGTTATGACTAACGTGTCAACTTCAAGTCGAATATCATTATACTACTTTTATCGCACATGTTCGGAAATGTTTATTTTAAATTATTACGTATGCATTTACAAACACCGCATTTGAATTTCTCAAAGAATCGGCCACCGTCTTCCATATTGTTAAAATATCATCTAGTCAATTAAAACCTCACCAAAACCCCCACAACCAAATCGTATTCACCAAAACTCACCCAACAAATACCAACACTCCAGTCAACCGGCTCACTCAACCATCTCCTCTCCCCCCTCCCAAAATTCAAATCTTCGCGCGCGCCCAGTAGAAAAGGGTCAAAAAAGCCGCAACCAGCCAGCCCTCCTCACACATCCCCCGCTGCAATAGTCACACCCTCATCTCTTTCGGCGCATAGCCAGCTATATAACCCAGCCAAAACGCGCAGGCGCGCGCGAAATACACGTGTGCGTGTGCGCGTGTGGTGATGCACGTCTGTGTCACACGTCAGCTCGCCGAAATTTCTCCGCGCGTCTTGGCAACACTATAGGGGAGGGGACCTGACGTCAGCCGGCCCGCGCCGAGAGAGAGAGAACCAGACGGATAGGTTATATAGCTGTATAGCTATACAAGGCGCAGGGCCGCGAGGAGCATAAAGGAGATGTGTGCCAAGGGTAGGACAGAGACGGAAGAGAGAATCAGGCGCGGCGCGCGCGCGAAAAAAAGAAGGGGGGGGGGAGAATGGATAGGGGATAAAGGATTCGTCGAGAGAGCGAGGGAGAGAGCTGGAATGGCAAAAAATGAAATAGGATAGTATAGAGGGCGAGGAGAGAGGGGCGGAGATGAGAAATCGAAAGCGAGGGAGAAGTGGCTTGTAATATATGTGTCGGGAGAGAAAAAACCTTCCCGGAGACGTGCGATTTCGAGGTTACGGAAGAGCCTCGGCCGCCCCTCCAAAGATACTTAATCTCTCACCGACGTAAAAAATCTAATTAACAAAGCCGAAAAAAAGAGCTGGCTCACTCGAAAAAAAAAACACGCAGGGGGTATAGATCTGCCTAAACTATACACTCGCGGCGCATCAGGACTCGCTGAACGCGTAGGTGTGTAGCCGTTCAAGCAGGCGCATATACACTCATCGTCGGCGAGTCATACACGCAGAGTCGTAGGCGGCAAAAAGCAGCTACATATAGAACGTGTCTATAGCCCCGCTGCGGCGTACACTCATATACATGTATAAGTATAGGGCGTAAATGTGTGTGTATGTAGCGTGCGCGCGCGCTGGCGCTGGCGAGACGACGACGGGCAGCAAACTCTCTTAATTCCAAGCGGCTGGCTGGTGTGTCAGTCTTGCCGCGGGAAGCCAGGGCGGCGAGTCGCTCATCTCTCTCTCTCTCCTTTATACATATACTTACTTATAATAAGTATATACAGGCGCTCGAGTGTGCGCGTCTTTATTGAAGAAACATATAGACAGAGCGCGGCAGAGCCAAAGTGTAAGAGTGCGCGCGCCGGTCTCCTTATATATACCTATATATATCTCAAGTTCCAACGTTATAGTCGACGAGAGAGGCTCGAGACGTGTGAGACAGAGAGAGAGAGAGAGAGATCGACCGCCTCTATACTAATACTTGAGCTGCTGTGCTGATAAGCGCGCGCGCGCGCGAGAGCGAGAGAGAGAAGAAAGAGAAAAGGAGAGGGGTGGCTGGCTAGTGCTTGAATAGCGCGCACACAGACAGACACACGCACGCGTCGTGTGACGTATCCGAGCGAGTGCTCTCGTGCCGTCGGCGACGTGGACAAGCAGCGCCGTTGAGCCATCCTCCCGGCAGAAGCAGCCCATGTGCACCGCACCCTGAAACGATGCTCATCAAGGAATTGTGAGTACCTTTTTCTTGTGCCTATCTTCCGACTCTGTATAACGGAGAGCCGAGAAGGAGAGAGAGAGAGAGAAAAAAAGACGGAAGGCGCGTGCACTCTCTCTCTCTCTCTCTCTCTCTCTCCCGCTCAGGGACCTTTATCGCGTCCAAGGTTCCCGCACGCGGCGGCCGCCCGATCGTTACTCCAAAATTCAAAGGCTAACCTATAACCATACGCGCAACCGCTCTGGCACACTTTATTCTCTCTAACCGTCTACCTACGCCTATACATATGTACATGTCCACGTCTGTCCTGGCGTTGCGCGAGCTCTGCACCACTATGCAGCTATGGTGCGAGCCCGCGGCCAGAGCGGATTATCATCCACTTTGGCCTTGGGGGGGGCCTGCTCTCTGACACGGGCCGACCCCTCGCGCAACGCCACCCCCTCCCCCCACCTCCTCCACCCCCGATATGCCTATCTTTTCATCTGCCCGGAATTGATTTTTCCGTTCGGCAGGACATGATCGATTCCCACTTTCTGCGCGAATGTGGAAATGCTTTCGCCTTGGGGACGAGGTGATAAGAGCTGGTTGTGTGTGACGTTTGTCCGAGCGCTCGCGGTTGTAGTAGACGTGTGAGACTTTGGCTTTTGGAGTAAACGCGCGGCTCAAGGCCAGCACGCGCCACACGCGCGCAGAGCCGCGTAGCCTTGGATGCGCGCCGCGGCCGAGGCTGTTTCTTCTGCGAGGCACACGCGCCTTTTTCCTCATCTTTCTGTTTTCTCTGTTACAGCCGCGTCACCCTGCCCCTCACCGTCGAAGAGGTACGTATGCACAGCAGGAAGAGACAGGGTCTGGGTCGATTAGCAGCCGAGGATGGCATGAGCCTGCACTTCTGACAGCTGCGATTCATCTAATCATTGCTTATTGCTCCGGGATAATTAGCACTCTTCAGTACTAAGCGGTCATTAAGTCCTGAATGTGCCACGTGCCGGGCACCTTGATATTTGTTTTTTTTTTTTTGTCAGTTGAATTGAGCTCGAGATTCCTGGATTTGGATTTATTAAACGTGTGATTTTGGTTGATGGTAGAGCCGGTGTCTACTTGTCTTGTAGAGTCATGTTTTGATGTGTTTCAAATGTCTTAGTCATGCAAAACTATTTAAATTGGAGGCTTCGTGATATGTTACAATTCCAAGTTTGATTATTTGGCTAAAAGATAACAATACGTGTAATTTAAAAATACTTTACTGAGTCAGAGAACGTTTTATAAGACCTTGTTAAATTTTCAAGTATTAGACGCTGAAAAATCTTTTATTTTAGGATAGTTGGCACAATTATTTACGATTTTGTTTGTTTACAGTATCAGGTAGCCCAGTTATACTCTGTCGCGGAGGCTAGTAAAAACAACACTGGTGGAGGTGAAGGTATAGAAGTCTTGAAGAATGAACCCTTCACAGACTATCCACTCCTCGGTGGAAAATACTCTTCTGGCCAGTATACATACAAGATTTATCACTTAGCGAGCAAAGTGCCTGCTTTTATTCGCATGCTGTTACCCAAGAACTCACTGGAGGTTCACGAAGAAGCATGGAATGCATACCCATACTGCAAAACTGTTATTAGTGTAACTATAACTCTTTTTACTAATTCCGTAGGATAAGCTATTTAAGAATTATCATAACCAAATTTATTTTAATTTACAGAATCCTGGTTATATGAAAGAGAATTTTATTATTGTCATAGAGTCTTATCACATTGGAGATGTCGGAGATCAGGACAATGTAAGGAATATTATTTTAACCTTATTCAGCATATGCTTGTAATATGAACAATTATTCGATTTAAGCTACTTACATGTTATTTCTATAAATAAATTTTTAAATATAGTCATTACAATCAAAAGAAAATCTTATTTGCTTAAACAAAATTTTGTCTGCATGAGTAGAATGATAGTTTTGATTTAAAATAGTGATGAGTCACAATTAAATCATCCAGAGTAAACATGCTTATTGACTATGTAATATGAAAATCCTGACATCAACTAAAATTACAGGTTCATGAACTGCCTCCAGACAAGCTAAAAATTAGGGAGGTTGTACACATAGATATAGCCAATGATCCTATTGCTAGTGCGGATTACAAAGAAGACGAAGACCCTACTAAGTTTAAGTCTGAAAAAACTGGTCGAGGACCGCTGGTCGGCAAAGACTGGAAGCATCATGTTAATCCAGTGATGACATGCTACAAACTTGTTACCTGTGAGTTCAAATGGTTTGGCCTGCAAACACGCGTAGAGAGCTTCATTCAGAAAGCTGAGAGGCGTCTCTTTACAAATTTCCATCGGCAAGTTTTCTGCTGGATGGATCGTTGGCACGGACTTACTATGGAGGACATTCGAGCAATTGAAGATACTACAAAGGAAGAATTAGATAGGGTAAGCAAAACAATTTAAATATATTTAAATTTATTCATTTCAACAAACTGACATTTGCAATCACTTTTAGTATAATTAGTTATAAAGAATAGATTTATTTATTTTTTTAAGTAGTCATAAAATTTGACATTATAATTAGTTTTTAACATTTATAAACTAAAATCAATATAATACTAATTTTGGATATTTTTAAAATAGTATAACAAATTCAATGCTAAATGAAAATTTTATAAGACTTGAGTCAAATTTATCTTCAAAAAGTTGTTTTTTTTCATACCACAAAGTATAAAATTATATATTTATAGAAATGATAAAAATATCTTAAGTTCATATTATTACTGAAATTTTTATTAAAATTAAAATGTAGAAATTTGAAAATAACCATCTTATAAACTATACTCTAATATATTTTATTTCTACAACAGTACTAATAATTTTTAAACAGACTGGTTATGAATAAAAACTTTTTTTGATAGACCTACATAATTGTAATTATTAATTAGGATTACAATTACGTTTCAAGAAAACGAAAAATTCATATAATTTCAATTTTAATTGATGGTTTTTATTTTATATTTCAGCAAAGACACAAGGGCGAAGTACGAGGAATGCGTGCCGATGATTGAGGCTTTGACAAGTACAGTGTAATAAGGTTAAATGAATTTCCCTTCAAAGTAATACGAGCGCCAGACTTACACCTATACACACATATGCATACACTCAAAGCCATACACGGTCCTGCCGGATCGGGGCAGTTTCCAGAGTTTATCTGTCTAGATTCAGTGTCTACTCTAATTACTTACAATTTTAATTTATTTACATTTACAAACATTTTAGATAAATGTATCTACAGTCAAAGAGTAACGTTATTGTATTATTATTGATAAAACAAAAAAATGGAGATGCTGAAGCAGACATTTGAAACGAATTGTATGTTCTTGAGATGATTAAGCACAGCGTTATTAAGACAAATGGAATAAGGGGGGGAGGGAGCAAAGTGAAAATGCAGTCTAGGTAATTTAATCATAATTGAATAATTAATTGATAGAAAAAAAAGTAGTCAATGATATTAGCTATTAACAGTTGTTAACAAGCAGATAAAACTTGCTTGCTGCAAACGCATAAGTGATTACGGATGAATGGTTATATTAAGAGCCCAAATCGTGGTCTAATATTAAACGTAAAGAAGCTGCTATGTGAATTCCGAAAGTGCTAGTGTGTGATATGCAACAAAGTTACAAACTAAAGGTAATACAAGAGGAAAGAAAAAAAATAAGAACATATAAACATAAACAAATTTATGAAAGCACTTAATTTATTAAAAAAATCTTGCGCCATGTCCTTAGAAAATTGCTCGTTATTTTTTTAAACAAAAAAAAAAATATAATAAACCTCCTGTACTTTGAGCGTCAAGAGATTCTCCAATATTCCAGATGGAGTTTCGAGTCAATCGAGTAATACATATAAGCGATTCACTCGCACTACGCTTCTCCACTTAATCCGTGGATCTTAACAGTGGCTTCGTCCAGAGGACGACTTTGTCTTTTAATTAAGCGTCAGTCTTTTGAGTAAAAGAGAATTTTGAGCCTCAGTATTTGAGCAAAACTGGACTCACCTCTGGTGGGATTACAGTCATTAATTGCTCCTTGTAATAAAGTGAATAAATATAAAATAATTGGTATGTATTAGACGTATGTGTAGAAACGAGTGTAGGCTATCTGAATTTCAACGAAATTTGGGCGACAATGACTTAGGATGTGTTAATTGTACATAAACCAAGCATACAATGAAATTCTGATTTATTTTTGCATGAATATTTTGATTTACATAATTTAGAAAGGTCACAAACCTTTGTCACAGCTATATGCAGCTTTTTATTTTTATTATAGTTACAACACCATATTGTTTGTTATAGTTAATATTTTTTTTCTCATTGAATTGTAAGTTACATACTGCCCAAAGGAGAGAGTCCAGGAAAAAAATTATCTGTAATTATATATGAAATCAATGTATAATTATTTTTGGAATATTTTATCAAAATTGCAACAAATTATCAATAGTATTTCTATAAAGTTGTTAGAAATTTGGCTAATCCAATGTATTTAAAAAATTAAATAGTATCTTGTACAATAACAGCATAAGTTTATTTGAAATCAGATCTATTTGTGAATAAGTGTATATATGATCATATATAATTACGCAATTGTATGGAATAACATCCATATATGATTCTTTCCCTGGAAAGAAAAAGTAATAAATCAATGATCTCGTTGAATTCAGTCTAGTTCAATTGTCATTTGCACAAACAGATCTGTAGAACACTTTCTGGTGGAGGAACTGGCAAAGAGCTCATAGAAGCTACTTTTTGATCAATAAACGACTTCTGTGTTAATAAATGTCAAGGTTTAAAAAAGTGTTTTATCTAAAATAACAATGGTTCCTCGATGTATACACATGCTCGCATGCACGTTCCAATTGAATTTCATTGTATGTTTATTTTAAATTGATAAAAACCAGCTACCTTACATCCTAATGCTATTCGATCTAGTTAATAAAAGAAAAATTAGTTGTTCCTCGTATTACGCAGGGCTGAGTACCCTGTAGCGCTGCCAAAGGGCTGATAGTGAAGAAGAAATCCCAACATACGCATATATAAATATATGTTTATGCAACTCTAAATAAATATATGTTCATATATACGTTTGTAAAAAAAAAATATGTATATGTATATACAAGAAAGTAAAGTATACATATGTCAGTCATACGGTCAAAAAAAAAGATAATAAAGCCATAAGATAATAATATATAAAATTTATTAATTCCTTATTGTAGAAAAATATAGTAAAAACATCTTATGTTTAAAAAATAAATATATGTTTTATATATATAAAAAATATGATATATATACGTGCATATATATATATCACATTGCACAGGCAAATATATTGTTCGAAAAAATTTCATTAGCAAAAATGCTGCTTATAAGTCTCTAAAATAGATTAAAACTTTGACAAAATTCTTTAAAACTATATTCACAAGCTGTATTCCTTTATAAGGTTTCCAGCAATAACAAGTCTTTGGATCTCTGATGTTCCTTCATAAATTTCGGTTATTCGAGCATCTCTATAATGACGTTCAGCAGGCATATCAGTTACATATCCCATTCCTCCTAAAATTTGTATGCACTGATGTGAACAAAATGTTGCAGCTTCTGATGCTGATAGCTTTGCCATTGCAGCTTCCTAGAAAAAAATAATCAAATTGAATATGAATTCATCATATTTAGATTGAATTACTAATTCAATGATTCTTTATAACTCTTAATTAAATTTGAGACTGCTTAAATAATTTAGAATAAAATGTAATATAAAACTAAACCTTACTATTGAAGTATAAAAATATTTATAATAATTTTTAAAACTTTGGTCTCATACTACACATTTAATTTAAGGTTTTCTTACTTTTGAATATGGTTTTCCTTGATCTTTTAGATATGCAGCTCTCCATGTCAATAACCTAGAACTTTCCAGCTTCATGGCCATGTCCGCCAATTTAATTTGAATAGCTTGTAATTTTATAATTGAATTACCAAAGGCTGTTCTCTTACTGGCATACTCCATTGCACAATCAAGAGAAGCTTGGGCTATACCTAAGGCTTGTGCAGCTATTCCGATTCTACCAGCATCTAAAAGTTTAATTAATGCTCATAAAATAAATTATTTGATACTTAATCTTATCTATTAATTAAATTATATAAAAGTTTATCTTATAAATTTAAAAATAATTTAGTTTTAGAAATAAATTTCAATTACATTACAAATTTGTACTTTAATGATGAATAGAAAATTTACTATATTATATAATAATTGTCTGATTTAAACAAGAAATAATATTTTGTAATAAAAATAAATTTTTGTAAAAATAAGTTGATACCTAAGGTCATCATAGCAATTTTAAAGCCCATTCCAGGTTCTCCTAAGATATTCTCGGCGGGTATTTGGCAATCTTCAAATATGAGAGAGCAGGTACTGCTACCTCTAATACCTAGTTTATCTTCCTTTTTACCTAATGATAAGCCCTCAATTGGCTTATCAACAATAAATGCACTGATTCCTTTGTGCTTCTTTGACTTATCGGTGGTTGCAAATACTACAATTCCATTGGCCTCATAACCATTAGTTATCCAACATTTTGTACCATTCAGTATGTACTTGTTTCCATTAGCTGAAGCTGTTGTTGATGCAGCTCCAGCATCTGAACCATTGCCAGGTTCGCTAAGAGCAAAACAACCTACTTTGTCTCCAGATGTAAATGGTTGTATATACTTTTCTTTTTGCTTATCATTACCAAATTTCTCCAAAGGCCCCAAATAGAGAGAATTATTTACACTCATGATGACTCCAGTACTGGCACACCCTCTGGAAATTTCTTCTAAGGCAATAGCATATGCAAGGTAATCTAATGCAGATCCACCCAGTTTTTCAGGAACTGTTATGGCAAGCAATCCAAGCTCACCCATTTTCTTTATTTGCTCTTTGGGATAAAGATGTTCTTTGTCTATTTTTGCAGCTATTGGCTTTAATTCTCCTTCGGCGAAATCTCTTTAATGATTGAAGTAAATATTGATCAATACAGTGAGGACAGTTCAAGGTGAATAAAAATAACCATCGGTATTAATACACTTAATAAGTACAATTAATTTTTTTTATTTTTTATTTTTTCATTTTAATTTAAAAAAATATTGTTTATTCATGAAAAAAATTAACTTTTAAATCTTTTATTTATGTTCTTAGTCAAATATTAATAACAACATAATTTTCATTTTATTATTTTGAGCAAAAATACATTAACTCATTAAGTATATACTTAATATGAAATGAATATAACATAATAAGGGTACCTGCATGTTTTTTGCAACATTTGATGAGTTTCTGACAAGGCTGAAAGAGAAGCAATGTTTCTCCGACCACATACTTGGATAAATGATCTACAAGCACCTGAAAAACAGTCAGAAGAAAATATTAATACTGTATTTTATATTAAACTAGGAAAAACTTTGATAAATATTAGAAAAAAATATATTTATTTTTTATAATCTATTTTAATAAGTATGTTGCTTTTCCAACAGTAACAAATTTAACATAAAAACACAAATCAAAATATATAAAATTCATTAAAATGTTTTTATTCTTCTAATTTAATTCATTTTTTATATTTAATATATATATAAAGTTTGCAAAAAGTCAAATACATTCATTTATTTTTTAATTTTAATTGAAAAATTATTAATTTTGATGCTAATATCAAAGATTTTTTAGATCAATAACTCTAAAATTATTTTTCAAAAATTTACTTAAAATTGAAATAGTTTTAATTGTATACTGTTTTTTGGATATTTTAACTGTACAAAATTTTAAATAATGTTTAGTCTGTGAAAATTATTTAATTAGTTAAAAGTTTTGTTTTACATATGTTAAGAATAATTTGCTTTTAATAATGATTGAAGACAAAAATAAATATTTGAAATAATGATTAATTATTCTTGATAGTTAGATAGTTTAATTTGGTCTAAATATTTGGATATGAACCTGTTAAAATAGCTAAACACTAAATTTTTCTAAATTTAAAATGGTCCAAGAGCAACATTTATTAATGTGGAAGGTATAGTTGGACAGTATTATTACTTTTTTCCATAACCTCAAATTTTTACGTTAATTATTTTTTCCATTTTTACGCTGCACATCAATCTCAAAAGAGCTTAATTATAAAATTCATGCTAACATTTATTTGGAAAAATAAGAAAAATATTAACTTTTTCTGGTTCTGTAATTATTACGGTTTTTTTCTTTACTGACCATCTACTGCTTCAATTTTTCAAGGTGTTCAACTTCTTAGTAATTTACCTTAATTCAATGAAATATATAGAGTAATTAATTTCAAGCAAATACTATTTTAAGCAAGCAAAACAAAGCTCTATATTTAAGGTAAACTGAAAGGTGGCTGTAATAGTTACTTTTAATCTTCTTTATTTCATTCTTCGCGTAAAAATTTGTATAAATCGATACAATTTTATCTTGTATAATGTGAAGAATAAAGGTCGCTTATAAGAGACGCTAACCGGAGTCTTCGTCTCACTAATAACACTTATCATTCAATTATTGATACCGCAAACTAAAATTAACACTCTACATTTAGTAAAGTATATCTTTTGTTTTTACTCAAATCAAAAACTTTAAAATCTTACCTAGCATTTTTAAAAATACTTATTTTAGTTGTAGTTTGAAATTTTGTACAAGTACTGCAACGTAGCCACTGTTGAAAAAGGACTTTGACCGTCTGCGGTATTTACATCACAAGAATCACACATATTTACATGCAGCCATACACATACACATATCGAAAATAACATTCGAAAAGGAGGATGATGATTCGAGAGTTACTTACTTCTTCGACGCACCGCTACGCAGCAGCACTGTGCAAGTTGCACGAAATCTTGTTTACCTTGATAAAGAAAGATGTAATTAGTAATGATTATAAAATCAAGTTTAATTTTTTTAATTACTCAAAAATTATTTTTAAATAAAATAGCGATAGGTACATTTATGACTCTGGATTAAAATACGTTTATAAATTCATGAACGTTTCCCAAGCCTTGATATGTATCGTAACAGTAACAGAACACATGTATCCACTGCATTCACAAAATCCGGTTCGAGGTGTCGAAGTTTCAGTAGAGATGGCATAGTAAGCGCGTTTCGTGTTAAAATGATTATGTTATTTCAGAATTATCTTGCTATTATTAAAATATTACTTCTGTATATTCTAAATTATTTTTTTAAATAAAAATGTTGTTAATAATTTATTAATATTAAAATTGTTATATCTGTTCATTGACTAATATTAGATTAAAATTTCGATTCTATACGTATATTTTGATTTGCATTTGATTGTCTGACCAAACCGTGTACTTATTCTACTGCTTAGATATGCAGAATAGCACTAAACCATTGTTTTCATTTTCTTTAGAAAAACAAAATCTCAATTTAAATATCAATTTAAATTTTATCAATTCAATAATTTTAGAGAAAACTTAATACACCAACATTCAAAAGACAAGAAATATACACAGTTTTATTTTCAAATATTTGATATTAATAGCACAACCGTGAGAAATTTATAAATACCTAAAATACATAATGCCCATAGTAGTGGTACATTATCGTACCGTGCAGGTTAAAGATTAAAATTCAAATAATACTTCATAAAAAGCAGAAATAAATTTTCAAACAAACAACCAATAATAAACTCATCCACACTACCAATCAATCCTAAAAACAAAAGAAAAATCAATTTTCAAACCACCCACAACAACAAAAACCACATACCCCCAACCCCCACCCCACCACCTCAAACCCTAAAAACCCTCCCAAACCCACCTCCCCAACCCCCATAAAACCCCAAAAACCCAACCAAGCCCAACGCTCAGGCCTCCATCTCTCTCCTCTCTCGGCAAGATCAATACCCGGAGCGGTTCCCCGGCGGGCAGACAGCGCGGCGGCGGCACACGCATGCGGCCGCGCCGTTCGATAAAACGACGGGCCGTTGCACCAGCGCTCGGCGCCACACGCGCAGTGCGCATCGAGGATAGACGCAGAGAGCTAGAAGCTTATATAGGCCCGCAGAAAGATAGTAGCAGAATGTCGAGTAATAAGAGTGTTAATAAGCCAGCCAGGAAGCTGGCGGCTAAGGAGCCGCACGAGATGACGCAGGCGGAGAAGCTGAGGCTGATTGATGATGAGCTCAACGCTTTTTACAAGTGAGAGATTTGGTTATTAAGGCTTTTAAGGCAGGGTGGATGCGGGTGCATGGGGGTGAGTTGATGAGGAGAGATGAGGTTTAGGATTGGTTTGTTACTATAGTTTAGTATTTTTTGTTTTGTAAATTTTGTAAAAATGAAATTAGTAGTTTTTATTGAGATTTGTAAATAAAATAAATCATGCCTAACATAACATAATCATATTAGTAACAGCACCGACTAGTAGTAACAGACAGTAAGAAAATATCTTCTAACTATCTGTTACTACTGATCCACATCACCAAACAAACAAACCCATCCTTCACTATCCGCAATCAAACCCGCACTTCCTCAGAACTCTTTTAATAAAAAAACTCACCTCAGCAAACGCATCCAGCGTAAATAAATCACCCCTCATCTCTCCCCAAGAACTACGAATTCAGCGAACCGGCTTATCAGCCTCCAGCCACCCGGCGCTTCTGCACTCCCTCATAAATTTCCAATTAGCGCTCACAGCAGATAAACATCCCTTTTTATTTTCTTCCCTCCCGCAGGTACTGCCAGCAGGCGGGCTTCACCGAGGAAGAAATGGACATCATCTGCCAGCCTCTGGTGGCGGCGATGCGCCGCTCCTGGCTACAGCTTGTTTTTCAAGCGACTTTAGTTCTGGTGGCTATTGGTACGCTGGTTTGTTTGGCGGCGCAGTTGGATTTTGTTGGCACTCATCTGACGGCGGTTGGGAGGCTGCTTATGATCAAGGTGCTGCCTATTTGGAACTGGCAGCCGCTTTATTATGAGAACTGCATGATGAATAATCCGTTTTATAATGATTATGCCGTTACCGAGGAGGATTGTGTGGTAAGGATTGTTGGATTGGTTTTTGGGTTGGGGTTCGTGATGATGTTTGAGAGTAAGGGGGTATTTGAGAGGGAATTGTTTCTATTGGTTTGGGTTTAATTATTTGCATTTTTATGGGTTTATGAAAGGTGGTTCGAATTTGTAATTTTATTAAAGAAGAAATTTTTATAATGCTTTAAAACGTTTTGTAAATTAATTATTCGTTGATTTGTTGTAACTCAGGCTCTGATTTAATATAATTAAAGATCCAAAATTTATTGCCGTAAAATTACATGAATCTTGAAAGGCGGAGAAAGTAACTTTCTAAAAGTATTACATTTAAAATAACTAGTAGGAACTGTATTTATAAATTCAGGGATATCGTCCCATGTTTATATTCACACTAATGTAAACCATCAAATGGAAGTAAATCTCGCGTCGGGTTAAATAAATTTAAATATTTATATTCAAATATCAAAATATTAATTAAGCGTATATAGTTTTCAATTATTAATTAAAGTTATGTAGTATTCAAATATGATGTTTAAGATGCATTTTCATTTGTTTATTTTAGACATTATTTATCCATTAGGTGTAAAATCAAATTTAATTATTTTACGAATCCTAAAATTTGAATTATCGATAAATAAATAAAAAAAATAGTATAAAAAGAATAAAACTATTTTCATCTATTTAATGAAAAAAGTACTTTGATAAATACAAAAAAACTATGTTCATCAAAAATTTTATTAAATCCTTTGAAATTACCAATTCCGATGAAAACTGTTCCAGGCATGCGAGGCCCTGGAAACTATCGAGCGACTATCGGATGTTCGTTACCGCCACTTAGTAGACAATTACCTCAACCGAGATGCACCTGCCATCATCACGGATGCCATGAATTCCTGGACGGCTATGAATACTGATTTCTTCTGGTTTGACAATATCACTCATGTAAGTAGTTTTATAGAATTTTATACTTTTAGTAAATTTTAATTAAATTTTGAAATATTTTTATCGTTAAAAAATTTGTTACAAATTTAATTAACTTTTTCTCTGAAATTACTTCGCTTTAAAAGAACCAATATCCTTTCCTAGATTTAATTCAAAATTAAAGCTATGAAAATAAATTTAAAAAATACATTCCTCAATATAAAAAATTTATATTAAAACATTGCCAAAAAATCATCTAAATCTTTACATCTTCGTACATTAAAAATCTTACGTCACCCGATATTTAACCATCCAATAAACCCCTGCAGCTGTACCTGGAAAACGAGCGTCTCATGGAAACAGTACCCTGCGCGCTCACCTCAAACTTACGCACCGGCTCGTCGGACTTAGCTGCCTTCCTCCGCCGTGTCCACTCACCCGGGGTCGCCAAATGGTTCGTCCACTGGCAGAACTGCGACATCAACGCCGTTAAAGTCCTACGAAAATATTACCAGAGGCCCTACTTCCTCTCCAGCGCCGTCTCACCAGCTCATTTCAACTGGGTCCTCATGTCCTCGGACTACAACAGCCCTAACTACAAGAGGGTGGAGCTGGATTCGGGACTGATCGCATTGGCACAGCTCAGAGGTGCAACTCAGCTCAGGCTCACGCCTATAAATCCATGCAATAGTTCGTGCCCGGAGCTGATTGCCGATTTGCATCAGGGCGAGATGTGTAAGTTTCTTTTTTTGTTTAGGTCGATGTTGGGTGGTTTTGGTTGCGGTTCTTTGTGAAGGTTCGGTTTTTGTATTATGATTCGTGATAAAAGTATGAAAGTCTTTAGGGGTTCAGTAAATATACTGTTTTATTAAAAATATTAATAGATTAACGATAAATTAATTAAATCTTGACATTTATATTTATGAAAAAAATTATGAGAATTTGTTTATATCATTAAGTACTTTCTATGTTTCTATATCTTTTCCCTTTTTCTTTCTATATAACGGGCTCAAGTTTGATCTTCGCTACCGATAAATTCGGATCGATGATATCGCTGAAGAAATCGGCATGACGAAGATCTAAATGCTGCCCCTATAAGATATACATCAATCATCTCTAGAGGCTAACATCTTATCATTGACAGCAATTGTTAAGTTTTTATTTGTACAAATACTTATTAATGTTTAGTAGGGTATCTAAATTTAAATGGAGATTATGAGTCTTTTATACTATTTATTTAAATTTAAAAAATTTTGTCAAATTTTCAACGGAATATCATGTAAAAAGGAAAAAAGATAACTATTTTTAATTTTTAATATTTAATAATTTAAAATGAATTTATTGTTTTCAGTGGTATTTACAACCGTAATGTGGAATCTTGAGTACGCGCCAATGCGAGGACTTGACAACATAGCGATTCTTACGGAAACCGTTTGGGAAGAAGATTTATAGATTTCCATCAGATACATTTTTTACGTCAACATTTGCTATACGACTGTCAAAATATCTAAATCTTTTGAGTACAACTATAAGTACGTATAAAAAAGAATGATATGCGAAGCACAAATATTATTATAATATATGTAAAAAAGATCTAATAAAATTTAATTGTTTTTCTTCTCTTTAAATTTCTCATTTCTCTACCATAATTTATCCTATTTATTTAATAAAGATTCAAAATCTCAAATTTCTCTTTTTTTCAAAATTTCTATTTTTTAGAAAGTTTACTGTTTTTGTTTATATGATTTTACATACACTAATTTTTTGTTATTTATACTCATGATTTTATTTACACATTTTTTTTATTTTTGCAAAATAAAACTTTTTTGAATCAAAGAAACCAATAAATATTTTTGTAAAAATAATATGACTAATTAAAAAACTATTTAATTTTATAAATATAATATTTTGATCACATGTGTCTAAATCTCATTCCTGTTTCTATTTCTACTTTATTAAAAAACATTCAAATTTTCGCAAGAATCAGTACAAGTATATCTTTTTATAAAAGTCAAGAGAATTGAAATCAAATATTTTTTGTAATTCCACAAATTGAAATTGAAATTCATGCAAAAGTAGCAATTAGAAGAAATAATAAAATAAGTCATTTGATTAAAATATTTGAAAACTTTGATTCTTTTTTTTTAAATACGAAATATGTTTTGAATATTATTTTTATATTCTTTTAATAAATAAAACTGTATTAGACAAAAAGCAAAAAATCATCAAAAATCAAAAATAAAAAAGGTATATCAGAAGTAACAACAGACAAGATTCGTCTTTTTTATTAAGTAATTGTTTCATAATAACATTGTGTTTTTGCTTATCTAGTCGACTTTTTCTTCGATATTGTTCTCAATTTACTTCATAATTTGGTATTCTCTCGTGCTCACTCATTTTTTCATTCCTCATCACCGTTAAATTATCATTAGTTTTTTTTTGTGTGTAGTTTCATATGTATCCGTTTCCACCCTCCGCGCATCTCTCTCACTCTCTCCCTCGCTCCCACCTATATGTATATATTCGCGTCTCGCTCGACGCTTCGATCGATTGGTCGTCGCACTCTCTCTCTCGTCTTCCTCGGATTCTGACAATCGTCGTTATTATATAGGCGTGGATGTGAGAGGAAATCGATCGCTCCTGGCTCGCGCGCGCACATGCGTGCTGTATGCGCGCAGAGCGTCCCTTTTTTTGCGGAGATAAAAGGAAGAGAAAGCTCGAGAAGATTCGATAATGAGTTTTTTTAAGAGACAGGGCGTTTTTTATTCCAGCTGCTTCGCTTGCTTCGTCCTTATCTTTCTTAATGTACAACGCATCGTCCACTCGATATTCGATCATTCGATCATATATATATTTATTTATTTATTGTTATATAGGAAACGTGGCTGGCGATTTGGCATTCATGTATATGTATTTTTTTTATATATATATATCTCGTTGATGCGACACATACACGTATTCAAAGATGGGTATACATATGCGTTATGACAATCGATCGCGTTGCTTATTTTTATATACTTTTTTGTTTTTTTTTAATATGTGCACATTGCCCGTAGCCAGTGGTGTATATATATACTTCTTTCATTCATCAGTGTTCCTCCAGAGACGTACGCGGCTTTTTTGTTTCCCATGCACTTTTTTTCAGGTTTGATATAGATAATGCATTTTTGTTAGGGTTCGCGTATATATATAATGACGCGTGATAAGAAAGACCGCGGTAAATTACTTTTTTCTTACTGAAGTGAGAAATACTTTTTTGAATTTTTGATGCGCACGACAATCCCTAATGCAGACTAGTGAAATTTTTTCAGATACATTTTATTCCTTTATAAAAAGCTAAAAAAATGTTACCAGTATGACAGTTTTATTTGATGCACGTCGTCACTTCACTAAGAAAACAATTATTTCCAGTCATTTTGATCTCATTTTTCTAGATTTAGTCAATGAATGAATAAATATGCATTGTGTCTGAATTATTTGATAGTACAAGAAATCACATGATGATCTACAAACTACATTGATATCGACACGCAATCACCGAAAACCAAAATCTCCTAATTTTGGTCGTGAAATCGAATTTTAGCGATTGAGAGAAAAATACTAAAGGATATAAGTGCTACCACTGATTTTTTTAATTAATCTCATTCTAAAAAATATTTTTACTGATTGGAAAAGAATGTTTTGAGTTTGAAAATTTTACGAGGATTGACAATGAAAAAAATGTACAGTAAAGTTGAGCATTTTATTTACATTGGAAACATGATGATCACTGCAACAATTCTGCAGTTATTTATTGTAACTTATAGTGATTTACAATGAAATTATATTTATTGTTGTATAAAATTAGTCGAATGTTAAATTTAAATGAACAACTTTTGTATAATTTTCATAATTTCCTTTAATTACCTTTTTTTAAGTGAATCGATTTCATTCTTGTAAGTTCCAGCTACCAGACGTATATAACTACTTTGTATATTTTAAACTTTCTGAATTTTCCAGCATTTTCTTATATTTCTTTATTTATAGGTAAATTTTTGCCGTACGCTTTATATGTTCTTTCGATATAAAACTCTAACCATTAATTTTTTTTAACTTTTTATTAATATATTTCCTTGGCGGAAGGATAAAAATTGTCGGACACTGTTAGCGCGGCACGAGGATATTTTTCATTTTTTCGTATTATATTATTAGTAAAACGATCCGTATACGACATTATTTCAGTGTTGAAAATTAAAGACTGTTCCTTTGTATAACACAAATCTCCGAGAGAGATTACAAAGACATTCAAATGGGCGAAGAAATGTTTTCTAATTTGTTCTTTACGAAGGCAGAGCCGAATACCAGCGAATTATTGAGGTTGTGCGTAACTCCTTAAGGTCCAATTTATTACGGGAATTTCTTTTTTTTCTCTCTTTTTTTCAATCAAACAATATGTTTATTCAAATGTTTTTATATTCGATAAGCTTACTATTACTTTTATATTACAATAAAGATATTGTATCTAAGTAAATAGATAAAAGTATCTACTGCTTATTATTGGACCTTAGAGAGTTAATTATTAAACTTTCAAACTACAACAGCTAAATTCGTCCTTTTTCGATTTTCAAATAATTATTTCATTACCGGCAATTTGAAATAATTTAATTATTGTTCATGGTGAGAAATCCACGTAAACCTTAAATTTTAAGGATTTACCTGTCATTCTTGACGTTCGATCTCTTCGCGATAATTTATTTATTATTCTGATATTCTTCTGTTATTTTGTACTCATCTCTCTTCAAAAGTTACGCGTTATTTAAAGATACATTATGTACAACAACATCAACAAGAACAGCAACAATAATTATTTGTGATAACGAGATGTAGAGGCAAGTTAATTCTTCTGTTTATTCACTTGTATTTTTTATTTTCAAGAGAATTTTAACGTTTTTTTTTTTTTTAATTATATGATTCTATGTTTATTTGTGAATGTAAACGTAGAAAAATCATCAAGCTAAAAAACAATGACTTTTAGAGAGTTTGTTTTTATTAAATAGAGTAGTCTAATTACTTTTTTCTACACTAACACGGTTCGAATTCGGATTTTTTCAAGACAGAAATTTTCCAAGAGATTTAAAGATGGAATCATGCAGTTATTTAGAAAAAAAAAAAACATTTATTTTTATCCTTATTAAAGTTGAAGTGTTTTTTATATTTTTTAGAACTATTTTTGTGAAGGTAAAATGTTTATTTAGGAAACCAAACTAGTTCTTAAAAATTCTTTTGCAAAACGCCTATCGTAGGAGATTCATTAAAATTTAATTTACGTTACTATTTCCATTGATACTATTGTTTTCTTATGTTTATTTATCTACGGTCCTTCGTTGATGAATAATTTCAATGATAAAACGAAAAAAGTCTCGGTAAAAAAGCGATCAATCATATTAGAAATGACGTATATATAAAAGTGTGAGTCTATATGCATGATGATAATGTGGCATCATAAGGTGGTTATTTTTCCTAGATTTTTTTATTAACTTGTTCCATAGAGTTGACAGAAATGACTTCGGCGGGCCGATTAAATATGTCCGATCAATAGCTAAAGAACACTTAGCATTGTCCTCGAGGAACGAGAAAGCCATTGGTGACGTACGAAGGGCACCGCTATGTTACGTTTACTGGGTCGTATATCGAATTCAGGTTAGGAACATCAAAATATACATTTACACGTGCACGCATCTCTATATAGCATCTCCATTAATCGAGTTTCTAGCAAAGAAGAGCGTTTTTTTTTCTTTTAACTATTTACAATTTACAGAGTTCAAGTAAAACACATAAACAATTCTCACTTTTTTTCCTCTAAAATCACAGTGTTCAATATGGCGATCGTGAATGAGATAATGAAAGAGACTTACGAACTTTACGTTTATTAAATATGTACCTGTTGAAAATTGGTTTTTATACATTGTATTCCTGATGATATCATAAATCGATAATGTTATAAAGCGTTTTGGCTTTTATGAATTAATATCAAAAATAGTAATTTTAAAATTTTTGCTCAAAAGTTTTTTTTAAAATAAATTATAAATGATCAAATATTAATCATCATCACTAATGTTAAATATTTACTCATGCGATATGCAAGTGATTCCCTTCATGATTTCCTCGAGATAATAATTAAAGAAATTAATTATATGCAATTTATAATATTTCCAGAAATGTAATGAGTGATAATGTTCGCCGATAGTGAACCAGTACGCCAGGAAAATATCATGTAATTATATAAAAAAAAAGATAGGTAACTAAAATTGAGAAATGTTTTTCCAATTCTCAATCTTCAATTATTACCATCAATCTCAAAGTTGAAACTTAAAAATTCTTATCATTGGAAGTTTGTCACTTTAAATTATAATTTTTTTCATTCTAAGCTCGATTTAGGCAATTTAACTTATGATTTACTACGTGATTTATGATGATTTATCATGTGATTTTATGCAAAAAAATTAAAATTTATTTCGGAGATATAGGCGATACTTTCCTAGCGTATAACTGTAAAGCATTTCGTTTAAATAAACATAAAAATAATGATGACTTGAGAAAACAATGAAAACAACGTGACGTAGCATTTCTAACTTTTTATTTGTTCGTAACCGATGCCGACAATTGGACACCATAATAACAGCGTCCGTTACTCCGCGTTTCTTCAGAAAGAAGCTAACGTATTTTTTAAACTCCGTACGTATAATGGATATAGCGTCTGTCAAAGATCGAACGTCTTTTTTTTTTTTAAATTGACGTGCTTGTCGCACAATATACATGTTTATGTCGGCTATAATCCAGCTTTCTTAATTTTCTGCCCTGTATCCTTACACGTATTCGTTCGCAGTCGACGCAACGATAAATTAATTACAGCTTATGAGATGCGCTTGATACAGCCATGTTCGTCGATATCTCATTTATTCTCTAGATTTTTATTTAAGAAACTTTCAGCGAGATGGTCTTAAAATCCATTGATTTAATGTGTCTTTATGTGTCGCCGGCGAAAAAATGTTTCTCTCCAATAAATTAACGCTTCATTTTCTCTCCCTTTCTTTTTAATATAATCGCATTTACTTCATTTATTTTCTTTTATTTATTCATTGCGGATAACACCGGCAAAAGAGAACTAAAGGTATAGAGGATACTTTGTACAAAATACGATACAAGTAGCGATGTAACAACGATTTGCAATAGTTAAATATATATATATGTATGTATAATATGTATAATATGTATATGGTTTTTTATGTATATATATATGTATAGTTATATGTATATTATTTATAAGTCATTATCATATAATTTTTTTTTCATTAATTACACGTACATGCGCGTAAAACGATGCACACACGTATCACCGTCGCAACTTATTTTTACTCTCATCATTCTGCTAAACTTATATTTAACGGGATCAATCGATCGATAACTTCGGTCATCTAATTATTTTAACACATTTTTTATATCATCTTAACGTTGCATAGAATTCTTAATACGCGGATGACAGCAGGTAGTAAATTCGCATTGTACAACCAATCGAAAACCGAAATAATCCGATACAGATATATATTTATATGTAACGATGATAGTCGCTTTACAATCGATGTAAATTCAACATTGATGATCTTAGGATTTAGTATTTCAACTTGGTATTTATTGTTCAGATATTCCAAAAATTCGTCTTGTACAGTTTATTATATACGCACGCGTCAACGTAAATCGTCCTCTAATCGCGAACTCATCTGTAAATCAATACATTTGGTGCGCTACAACTTGTTTCTTTTTTTCTTTTTTATTTATTCTTAATTCTCTTAGTACAGGATTCTCACTTCTACTTTGTCCGATTGATCGATTTACAGACGCAAGGATTCTAACTTGAAAAAATTCGTTTTGAATAAACGTAATTACACGAATAATAAAAGTTTTATTTTCTTTTAAGGACCACTTAGCTTAACAATTCAATATACAATATTATTACCCGCTCTTTTAACGAAACTATATAGAATATTGTTTTTTATTTTCATTCCACTTCAGAACGAATTTTTTTCAGTTAGTCGCAGACTAACGGTATTATACAGCTATAATAATCTGTCGTCACCATAATAACACCGCGGAACGATTTTTTTCGGGGAGCATCATTATTACATCATATTTTTTTTTTTTTTATATTCTTTAATAATTTTATGAGATCGAAAGTAGATAGAAAAATTTGCGCTAGCGGAAGATTGAAAAGGCATTCGTTGACGCATTCGAAATGAAAGTTTATCCTTTTCCTCGAATAAATACAATGTGTATAGAATTATAATTAATAAAGCGAAGAGCGACGTCGCCAGCCTCGTCGTTCCCTCGTTCGCACATCTAACAATAATATTATTATTTTTTTTTCTTTTTCATAATCTCGCGATGATATTTTTTTTTTATCTCCATTATTTGATTCTCCGTGTATTCCATTTATCCCGCCTTTACCTCCCTTCATGCCGTTTCTACTCCATTTTATATTTTGCATCGTTTATTATTCAGTCATCATCACTCGACTCGAGGGACACACTCATTATTATTCACGATATACTTAACGTCATTATATATATATTACTTTTAGTTTTTTTTTAATGCTCCCTCTCGCGCTCTATCGCTTGCTCACTCTCTTCGAACTCTATGTATCGTTTTAAATTTATATGTATACTTGTTAAACTTACACTCGGCCACGTTCTCGCAATAAAGTTTTATTCATTAATCATTTATTTCCTTTCAAATAATCATAAACTGCATTAAACTTTATAAGATATGATTATTGTTTGTGTCAGGGTTTGAGGCATCTCAAGGCACGCCCGCCTCCCGTCCGTCATTTTTTTTCTCGTTACCTACTTAAATAATTCTCCTATCTGGCTAATCGATAACTAAGTCAATCGCCTCCCCCCCCCCCTCAACCCTCAAATCTCTCGCGTCGCATCGCTGCGGTGATTATGCTTGATTCAATCCGTCCACGAATATGTGTGTGTGTGGTGACTCGACCCCCATTTCCTCACCTCGTCCTACGATATATCCCTTTCCTCCCGCCTTTCTTTTTTTAATGTGTACATAAGCGCGTATGTATTCGTTTCTATGCGTTGCTTAGTCAATCGATATCAGTCCGTGACGAATAACGTATAAAATAATGAGTCGCATTGTCGATATAGTAGTCGCCCCCGCCGTCGATAAACCGCATTCGATATCTCGCGTCTGTCATCCTAGGAAACAAGGGTAGGAAACATAAAGGAAGAATCCTGGCGTTATATCCCTTTTTTTTCGCAAACTATATCCTCATCGACACACCGCCCTACTAGTTAATCCGATAATTTCGTCCGTTCCTGCCCCCCTCCCCCCCTTTTCTTTTCACGAACTCCGGCGCGCTTTTATTTTGGACCTCAAGCACTCAACACGACTTTCTTTCAGTCAGTTTTTTTTTCTTTGAAAATCTCGGACGATAAACGTGCGAATAATACATATTGATCATACCAGACGGATAAACGATAAATTTTCTTGTGTTATTATTATTATTACGCTCGTTATACACGTTATTTAATTATTTTTTTTTTTTATTATTTTATATACCCAGCATCACATCGGCAGTTAGCAGCAGCATATCAGCGTATCATGCTAATACGAAGAAAATGACAAAAGTCGCTTTGTCATCGTGCGTGCGCGCGTGTCTCCCTCTTTATTTTTTATTTTCTTAATAATCCCCCGATCTCGGGTTACATACGTATACGGGACTCTTCCACCCCCCACAGATTTTTGGTCTAGAGCAATTATTACTTTTATTATATATCATTATTTATTTTTTTCCTTGTTCATCCCCTCGCTTTGACACCTCGTCGAGAGGTGGTCGATTAAACCGCGCGACGAGCGTGTAATATAATAAACCGTCACCGCGCCCCCTATGTATATTTATACTTGGTTCAAACGTTTGAGCTTTCTCTACTTGTTTATGTATACATAATATAGTATGTTCGCGCGCGCGTGTGTGTGTCTCTCAAAATGTAGATGTACGTATGTATGTAATTGTATGTGTGTGTGTGTGAATGTGCGGGTAAGTATAGTATATGTGAAATGTAAATCGCCCCCTATACATATATACTCGTAGCGTCGATTATAGCTCCCGGCAGGAAGCCGCCGGCCCGGGAGCGCAGATATGTCTTCGATGAGCACTGTGCAATGTGTACAACGTTATACGATTAATACTGATTGGCAAAGCGTCGGTATAATACCGGCCACCCGCGCGCCCCTCGTCGTCGTTCTCGCGCAACCAGCGAGCGCAGTGGTCGCATTATTAGTATTAATTAGTAGTAGTAGTAGTATTAGGTTGATGCGCGCCAGCTCGGACGGGCTGGCTCGGACTCACTTGCCCAGTCCGAACTTCATGAAGATGAGCTCCTTGCCCTTGGAGAGGATGTCGCCGCCGGCGCTGGCCCCCGCCATCTCCGTGAACTTCTGCATGAGATTGGGACCGCCCGGCTGCTGGCCTTGCTGCTGTTGCTGTTGCTGCTGCTGCTGTTGCTGCTGCTGCTGGGGTAACGTCGTCTGGGCGGTGGGTATTACCGCGGGAATGCCGCGCATGGGCTTACTCTGCTGCTGGCCACCCGGGCCCATCATGCCGCCAGGGCCCTGCTGCTGCTGGCCCATCATGCCCCCGGGGCCCTGCTGCTGCTGGCCCATCATGCCCCCAGGGCCTTGCTGCTGGCCCGGGCCCTGCTGCTGGCCCGGATGCTGCTGTTGCTGATGTTGCTGATGCTGCTGATGTTGCTGCTGCTGCTGCTGCTGCGGGCCGCCGTACTGCTGCTGTTGCTGCTGCTGGGGGCCTTGGGGCCCGTACGGACCCTGGGGCCCACCCTGCGGGCCCTGCTGGTAGGGACCACCCTGCGGGCCTTGCTGGTAGGGACCACCCGACGGGCCTTGCTGCTGACCCGGGCCCTGCTGCTGCTGGTAGGGCCCTCCGGGGCCTTGGGGCCCTTGGCGCGGCGGGCCCTGCTGGGGCCCGTACGGCTGGCCAGGCTGCTGCTGCATTTGCATCTGCATCTGGCCCGGCATTCCCCGCGGCCCGCCCGGCATGCTACTACCACCGGCCTGAATGGGACCGCCTCTCCCCCTCCCCTGAAAGCACACACCAGATGGCCATTAGATCCGCTTTGAGGACTAACACACTTTTGCGGGATCACCTATAGAAATTTTTTTGTCCTTTCGAGGAAAAGAGATTTTTTACTTTTACAGATTGTTGCGGGAATCGCAAAAGTAATATTTTTAATTGTAATGTATTCAAAGATCTTAATTTCTGATCAGTAAGAAAGATAATCCTTTTCAAAGATTATGCTAATTAGGGTATTAATTTTTAAGCTATTATTTAATTTTTCAATGAAAACACAATGTCACCTTTGAATTTGTCACCTCATTAATAATATTTTTTAAAAGAATATTTGTAAAGATCGCCTTATGATTCTTATGTTTAAAAAATTGTTAGATCAAATCAGTATTTTAGATATATATTGCAAAATCATTCTTAAATTTTCAATCAATGCCATCGATTATTTACTATATTACAAAATCAATACAAATCTTTGAAAACATACCAAATTCTAATATTATTTTCGTAATTTTTTCACAATTTGTAATAGTAAAAAATATATTTTCCTATTTTTATCCGACAAACGCACCACATACAGTCTTGCGATTAGACTAGCATACGTTTTACATGTTTTCTTGTTCAATAATAGGTTGTCCATTTATTTGAATATCTGGAAAGATTTGGATAATTGTTACACTAAATTATTTGTTTCTTTTTTAGGGGTAATTTCATGAGCGCTATAAAATTTCTGTTGTTTAGCTATTTATACACTTGCCAATACTTATTATACTTGCAACAGAAAAGTATTATACAGCTTTATAAAAAATTTACCTACGAAAAAATACGACATTTTTGGCATATAAAAAAAAATCGTCGATTGTTTATGAAGGTTTCCTTGTAGTATTCTGCGTTATGTATATAATTTTTTTAAGTCTATATTGATTTGTTGTTTCTTATAAAGTTTTAGTATATATATTTAGTATCATATATTTATATGGTTTTTGTAGCAAACAGAAAAAGTAAATTTTGTGTGCATTGCAAAAAGCGCAAGCATTTTATAACTTTCTTAAGGAAAGTAGCCATGAAAATCTTTATTTTATAATAGGAATCATATGCAAAGGTATAGGCATCATTTAGTAGCAATTTAACAGCAATATTCATATAAATACAGTAAAGAGTATTAGTAACCTTCAAAGTTAAAGAATCTTTTAACGGATAGTAATTTTTTTTTATAAATTAGATATTTCGAGCACTCGTTAGTTCAATTTATGAAGCATTGCCATTAAAATAAAAATAAAAATAAAAATCCTGCGTAAAATCCTCGGTAACGAATTTTCCATTTCACACTATCATACATTGAAGCAAGCGTATTGGAAATTGTTCTGTCTGATATTCTAAGTTGCAGTGAAAAAAAAGCCACACGAATCTACGCGGCAAAAACATTTTTTTCGACAAACGACAATAACGTTATGCCAGTGAAGACGAAAGAATCGATGACCATTATTTTCACTGCCAAGGATAAAACCGAAAAAACCATATCGCATGCAGTTTTATAGAGTGCGAACAGACTTGAGTCGCTTTGACTTTTGATTCTACACAGCCCCCTGAAAAACGCCAAGAATGCGAGCCCTCGCGCTTTTCAGTGTTCACGCTTCTTCGAGCGTGAAATTTCTTTTCACGTCATTAACTTTTGAAAATAGGAAGGAACAAACCGTGCGCTGGGAAATTTTTTCATTTTATTCAGTGACTTGCAGTTTATTACTTTCCTATAAACCATTTCTTAAATAACTATCCTTATAAATGGCGCGAATTTTTCTTCGCCTCAAATTAGCAGCTGATTTACAAATAAAGTATAAACTACCAGTCGGTACTCCTGTATTAGTTCTCGTACAAAATTGAGTTGTTATAGAAAGATTTTATAAATTACGGGATAAACGTGCATCCCTCTGGAAAATGTAATAAAATCATACATCAAGAAAAAGGAGCTGAAAAACAATTTAGTCAGCTCACTCTTGAAGATAAAAGCTCTGGCAAAGCGCACACAAATAACTCTCACTTTTCCTTGATGCATAATTCCGAAATAGCACTGAGAAAATTTCCCAGCGACGTTCAAGTGTCATCATGTCCTCAAGTGCGAAACTCTCTTTTCAATCCTTGTATCAAACAGAAGGGTGATATACATAGACACAGCATTACGTGTGAAAAAAAGTAAAAAAAAAAACTTTATATACCACAAAAAGTAAGTTCATTCAGTCGACTTTCGGCAGCGCGCTCAGATAGACAGTATAGTAATAGTATAGTAAAGAGAGTATATAGTAAAAGAGAGAGAAAGATAGAGAGAGGAGTTATGTATATAGAGGTAGATCGATAGAGAGAAAGAAGAAAGAGAGGAAGAGAGAGAGAGAGAGAGAGAAAAAGAGGTTTTCGTTCAGGAAGGAAACTGTGCACTCACCTGCTGCTGCATGTGGGGCGGCATTTGGCCGGGCTGCATGGGACCGTGAGGGCCCATCATGGGCCCCTGATTAGGCGGCATCGGGCCACCGAGACCATGCTGATTCGACGAGGTAACGGTCGTGTAGCTGTGGTGGTTCGCTTGTTGGTACGCTAGATGCGGTGGATTTGTTTGTTGATATTGTTGTATTCGATGTGGTTGTTGGTTGTTCATTAGTGGTTGTTGTTGTAGTCTAGAGTCTAAGTGACAGACAGGGACAGACACAGGCACAATGCAGGCATCTAGCAACAGAGAAGAGAACAGAACCGTGTTGTCATTCCGTGGCGCATCTCTTAATTTGCCCATTGTACGGCATTCTTTACTTCCTTTTTTTTACGGATTTTAATTGATTTTACTGATATTTCAATGCATTGCCACTCCAAGCGTACATCTCTCTTTTTATCACTTTAGATTTTGCAAGCTCTTTTATTTTACACGCGAATGTTATACGCTCCCTCAAGAGTTTATATAGGAAAACGAAAAGACACCATAGACAATCACTTCTACTTTACGTTCATGTTATTTAACTGCAAAAGCATCCTTGTGATATAGAATATTCTACACTGTTAAATAACAATAATAAGCAAATATTTTTTACTATTGTCTTTCAATTTCTTACTAAACTCCTGAAAGATCATCATCTACTTGGAAATCTTTTTCACTAGTTATTCCGACTTTATGACCTAGTTAAGCTAATCCTAAAAATCTAGATCATTTTTGAAATCTAAACAAATCAGCAATGTTTTTATAAGATTTGAAAAAGGTAAACACATGTAACTATTGAAGAAAGTTTTAAAATTGACAGTATGGTACGTGTTTTTTCAATTGAACAAGAAAAGTACAATTTCTGGAATGACTCAATTATTTTAATCAAGAGCAGCGCTAAAGAGAGTATACGATTGGTGCGTTCAATTCGTAAAAAGTCTGTTCTTCAAGGTTTCAGCGATAGAAAAGAATTGACTCAGATTAGAGAAAAAAATGAGAAAAACATTTAAGACTCGAGAGAGAATTTTGTCAAGCGATTGAGAAAGAGATAGAGATATAAAATATAAGTAAAAAAAAAACAATGAAAAAAAAAATAAAAACATCGATTAAACACAAAATGTAATCGTGAATGGCCAGCATGACAACACGACACGAACGACAATCATGTGACACGACGACCATCGACCAGTTCAGGCACACAGAGACGACAAATTATGTCGGTATATATAGAGTATATAGTAAGTATATAGTATTTATAGTATACAGCATCATCATTACTGACGTGTGTGAGAGAGGCACAGAGCAGTAGATGATATATATCCAAGTATATAGTATAGTATATATAGTAATATCAAAAAACCAATCGCTAGATATATATATAAACATAGTCTGTAGGTATATATACATTATCAAACGTATATATACGTACGTTCATTTGTATAATATATAGAAAAAACTATATAGAAAAAGACAGATATATAAAGAAGTAACGGAGCCGACAGTGCTCGCAGAGATAGATAGAGAGACAGAACAAATATATAAATATATATAATATACTTAATAGAATACACTGAAAGCAGCTTGGTGTTTATTGCATATAAGTCGTGTGTTTACCTAACTTATATATAGATATATAAAATATAAAAATAAATGCCAGTAAGTATGTTCTTTTTTTTTACACATGTCTTAAAAGTACGAGTGACAAACGCGTGAATAACTCGTGTATCCTTATATATATAAATACTTTACATTCTCGCTATATAACCAGACAAATATTTATGGGATTCTTTACTAAATATACATAAATCGATATATATTCTGCATTATTCTGCCGATCGGGGACTCGCCGCTCTTCGGTCACCAGTCGATGGCCAACGAACATTACCTTTTCGTTCTGATTGCTCTTTTGTACGTGTTGCTATTATTATTTATTTTATTTATTTTCTTTTTATTTAAATTTGTGACATTGCAATATTTGTGCGATTGAAATGACATATGTTTTGATAATACGCTGTTGCTTTTTCATTGGGTTTTGATGATTGCATTGTGTTGTGTAACTCGTGATGAGGGGGCTTGTGACAATTTTTTACTTGACTTTTATCAGTCACTTTTATTAAATTTTATTATTTTTTTTCTATGACCCGTCGCTGCCTGTCGTCTAACACATCGAATCTCGTCATTACGTTGCTCGCCGTTTACTTCATTCCATTCACAACGATACTAAATATTCATTTTTGGACAGGTAGAAACTAATACGAACATCTTTTTCATCTACTATCATACTTATTAAAGTGAGCTACTCTACTTTGACATATAATATTATTGTTAACACTAATATTGAATCAAGTACTCTTAAAATAGAACTTAATTAATTAACACTAATACAGAATTCTTTAAACTATGATTGATGAAATTGAGCAAATTAATCTAATAATAAAAGAGGTAATTAAAACTACTTTTATGAAATCTTATTAAAACTGTTAAAATAAATGATACATTTTTAGTTACGTGCTTCTATATGTCTGTTATAATTTATTAATCTACATTAATGTAAAATGTTGCTCTAGATTTCTGAAGATTTTACATTTAAGATAAATATTACAGTAAGGTCATGATATTATGAAACTATTACTAACAAACACATTGAGAAAACATTTATCTAGTAAATAAAATGAACTAATATGCAAAATTTGTAAATGATCATGTAATCTATTATTAGCAAGCAATTGAATTATAAATTGAATATATTCTTTTACCTTTATTAAAGAGTCAGTTTAAAAAAAAAATAGCTATTGTATCTAAACACATTGAAATCTACACTTTAGTCTGACCGCATCAGAACTTTATCTACTTAAAACAATCTTATTGAATTCAATTTTCCAAAAATGAGTATTTTAGTTCATATTATTACTTCATTTGTTCTGGAATCGAAACAAAAAGATGCAGGTCTGAAATAAAGAATTATCACTTTGTTTACTTACTTTCTTCAATCGAATGTACTTTCGAATTCTTATCACACGTTTTCATGCAAAAACCGTAAATTTCTTCAACTCAACAAAACAAAAAAAAAAACAAATCCGCTCAAACTTTGCTCTGAATCAAAAACCCCAAACAAACATCGTGCAAAGAAGAAAATCTCGGCTTGGACAGCCTCGAAGTGAATGGAATGGCTCAAACGTCGCAGCCGTATCGCGAAAGTCGATGCGACTCTTGCAAGAAAAAGAGGGGGGTGGAGGTGGGGGTGAGGG